>JAWWEQ010049799.1:0-83385 GCA_035583055.1 Torymus tubicola
TTTTTCATTAAATAAATTAATAGTAATTAATAATATTTAAGTAAATCTCAAACAAACTTTTGAATCTAATCGAGAATAACATAATATAATGATAATAATAAAAAAAAATAAAAAATTTAAAAAAAAACTTATTCGGAATTTGGACTTGTTACATCCTAAATCCGAAATTCCGACGGAAAACACATCGGAATATCGGAATTGACTGCCCTCAAGTCCGAAAACACGTCGGAATTTCGGAATTAGGATGCAACAAGTGTAAAATCTACAACCCTGTTCGTGACATATATATATTTTACAGACATAAGCGGATAATCAGTTCACTTTTTTTGAAAATAAAAAAACCTCGGATTTTGTATATTCAAATAGTCGTAAATTTAATAAAAATATTATGAAAATAGAAATTTCTTAAATGAGTTATAAGAATTCATTGAACAATTGCTAATTTTGTAATTTACTGACCCGTTTCACAGTAATAAAAGAATTATGCTCCAAAATGAACGAGAACGCAGCACTATCAGATAAGTCCCCAGCTGCCGGCATAATCAGATGAGTCCATATTTTTTTTTTGAATTCTTTGAACGCATCAGAATATGTATAATATGCTCAAGCCAGCGCGTAAATATGAGTTTTGAATGTGTCAATTTACTAGGTAAGTATCGCGACTTATCTCGTTTCTCCCGATTTTACATAATTATATAAGTTTAATATAAGTTTGAACATTAAAATCTGTTTTTCTTGGAAACTCGAAATGTGGACTTATCCCGTTATGCCTGCGTAAGCCACTGTAACTGTATACTTACCTATGTCTATCATATCATCCTTGCTCGTCATTTGGCAACTGCGCAAATGCATCTCCGGCGACGAGTGCGCACTGCAGCAGCGCATAGTGCGGGCCGCTGCCGCCACATTGGGCCAATTTGAGAGTGTGAAAAAATGTCGGTACTCGCTACGACTGCTGTGGCGAGGCCACTGGCGACTACCACGCATGCATTCGTCTCTGTGCGGCGCGTTTTATCGATTAAAAAGTTCGTTAAGGTAAACGAGGCGCCGCTTTGAGGTTAGAGAAGCTCGCACACATAACCGCTCGCGCGACCAGCGCACGCTGATCGGTGCATCGAGCCGTCCCATTGCGCGCTGCAGAGCGCATCGACAATTCCAAAATGTGAGCCGCGCGCCAGTCGTCATCCTTGAAAGGGGGAATAAGCGCGGTAAGAAAAGACGTGAAGAAAGGCGTCGTCGAGGGACAGACGGAGAAGAGAGAAAGAGAGAGGAGAGAGGTAGGAGGAGGAGGAATGGAGCCGAGTGCCGACGAGGACTGAAAAGTGCAGCAGCCGTCGTCGCGTTTTGCTCTTTTCCTTGGTTTCGTCGTTTTCTCTCTTTCTCTTTCGCGGATCTCCTTAAAGATGGAGGAACTCGGCGAGAAGAAGTTCCTCTCGAGGCGACGATCCACCGTCTCCCAGTCGTTGAAAGTCAAGGATGAGCGGACAGCCACCGTGAAGAAGGTGCGTGAAGTGCGTGAGATCATTGTTACAAATCATTCATTCCTACTTGTAAACAATCGCGCGCTTACGTCGCGCAGAAGCATTCAGCTGCGCGTCTGGCCGCGTAAACAAATGTTTTATTTTTACGAACGATTTACAGGTGACGGCGATACTGCAAAAACCAGAGACGAACAGAACGCCGGAGGAATGTGAAATACTTCTGTCGTGCAGCGACATCGTTAAGGAAGTAAATCTCAGGTGCGCTTCACTTGCATTGTTATTGTTTTTGTATCAATGTTTGGGTTTACACTGGCGCGACTCGATAATATTTACCTTATATCTTCTATAATATTGTTCATTCATTTTAGAGCAAAGCCCTCTATACAAGGAGATTAAGAGTAATCTAGTTGTTTAATTAGATTGGCATTCCTGGGAACTTTCTAAAAATGAATTGAGATACATTCAACAGAAATGATAAAACAGAAATAGAATATAAATCAATTTTAATTTACTAATCATAAATATAAATTAATTAACCATCCAAATGAGAAATAATATTTTGATATACTCATATTTATAATAATTTAATTATTATGATTTTCAGACAACAAAAAAGGGATAAAGTAAAAGCTAGATTAGAAGAAGTTGAAGACCCACCAGAACTTTTAGAAGAGAAGTGTATAAGGTTAGCAGCTGCAATTAGTCGAGCTTCATCGTTAACTGTTTATACTGGTGCAGGTATAAGTACAGCTGCTTCAATTCCAGACTATAGAGGAACTAATGGAGTCTGGACACGGATGCAGCAAGGAAAAGATATTGGGTCAGTATACAATGTAATTTACAATGTAAATTACATTTAAATATTTAAACCACTAACTAATAACTAGTTACACGTGCAACTTACATAAAACTCTTGCGATTAAATGTGTGTGATGGTGTATGTCAACATACAAATTTTACTATAAAAATAGCTATGAATATTTTATTAATTAATAGTTCTTTATTTCTTATAAACAGAAACCACGATCTCAGTCAAGCGGAACCTACATTAACACATATGGCCTTGTATGCCTTATACAAGGCAGGAGTGTTGAAGCATATAGTATCGCAAAACTGTGATGGATTACACCTGCGTAGTGGTATACCTCGAGGTCTACTTTCCGAGGTTCATGGAAACATGTATGTCGAAGTTTGTCGTGTTTGTAAACCATCACGTGAATATTGGAGACTCTTTGATGTGACTGAGAAAACAGCAAGGTATGCACATGCCACTGGACGAATTTGTCACAAATGTAACTCATCACTCCAGGATTCAATAGTCCATTTTGGCGAACGTGGAAATCTATTGTGGCCAATCAATTGGAATGGTGCTAGCAGAGCTTCTAAACAGGCTGATGTTATACTTTGCTTGGGTTCAAGTTTAAAGGTTTTTAATTAATCTTTTTATATTTTTTTACATCTAATTTTGTTTTCATACTAATATTAAGAAGTACAGTAAAAATAGAACTATAATATGAAATTTTTTAATTTTTGCATCTTGGTACTGAATCTGTTAATAGTCATGAATTTAATTCATGAATCCCTTACATTAAAAAATTCTTCGTATCTATATATTATAGCATTTATACGTACTACACAATTAAATTGTATAATTATATTCATTATTTTTTCAACGTATTACAAAACTTATTTCACTTAATAATGTTAATGTTTTAATAAGGTATTTTTGAAAATCGATAATCCATAATTAAACCTTAGGAAAACAGAAATCTCTATGTTTGATTATATTAGTATATATTGCATCTATATATTCTCTCTTTTATTAGGTTTTATTTTTTTATATAATTTTTAGCCTTCTATATTTTTAACTAATCAAACCTTGTCAAGATAAATATTTATTTTATGTTTTATTATCTAATATTATAATATTTAATTATGATCTAATCTTTAATTTAGGTTCTTAAAAAGTACCCTTGGCTGTGGCAAATGGACAGACCATTATCAAAAAGAGCACAATTATATATTGTTAATCTTCAATGGACACCTAAGGATGAAAATGCAGTACTCAAAATAAATGGCAAATGTGATAAAGTCATGAAAATAGTTATGTCACATTTGGGTCTAGATATACCAAGCTATAATCGTAGCAAAGATCCCATTTTTCATCATGCAATTAGACTTCAAAGTAATGAATTGTCTACCACATCCCAACCTCATTTAGAGACTCCAACAGTATCAAACACTGAAATTCAGGAAGATATAATTAAGAAAGAAGAAATAAAAGACGAAGAAATCGAAGAAATTGAAGATGATGATGATGATGTAGTTATTTTAGAAGACATACCAAAAAAGAGTCAAGATCACCACATTTCTATGAATTCGCCAGAACGGTATGTTATTTGTTAGCGGTAAAAATTTATGTTAAAATTGTTAAAACCTTCTAACAAGTTTGATTAATTAAATATCATATATTTTATAGAAATATGGTTCTACCTGAAGAATTAATTGAGAAAGACGAAGAAGAAGATTGTGAATCGCAAATAGTTATGCAGGAACCAATCAGTGCTTATCCAGCTCCATTCTTTGCTGCTTTACCCTTTATCTCTATGGGTCTACCCTTTTCCCCAATGTATATGTATCCTCAATTATCGCCATTTCTATTTTATACGCCTTTTGTTCAAATGCCAGCAAGTGAAAACGTTCAAGAAGATCGTTCGCCTAAACCAAAGCCTTCCTGCACTTTTTGCATGGAAAATGAAGGATCTCTCACTTGCCTTTATTATCAGCGCGACGTTGACGGTGATCCTGTAACGGTTGATCCTCTTTCAACTCCAGAAACATTGAACACTGAAACACAAAATGACGCTGATAAAATACTAATAACTGATGAAAATGCGCCTACAGTCGCCACAGCCAAAAATCCTGGATGGTTTGGAAAGGGTTACCGTAAAGGTATGAGAAGAAAGCGGTAGCATCCGACCATTTCTCACCTTGTACTTCGTTCGTTCCTCTTCCTCGTCGGCATTGTCCTTACTGTCGCCGTCTCTTCGATTCTTAGAAGAATGTCGCGTCTCAGTTACAGCGGAATCAAACAAAAAGTTCTGAGAACTGTTAGATTGTATAATCATCGCAAAGCGAGTAGTCTTTTAATTAGATCATAGACTATATGAACAGCGTTTTGCCTGTGTGTGCTGTTTATTTAAGGCTAGTGTGTAGTGTGACTGATAAAAAGGAGGTTTGTTTCTTTAAAACCATTTCCTTACATTTAGTTTTCCCTTTTATTCGTTGCATTTTACTGCGTGATTTTCATATGTTCAAATGAACATATACGAAAATAGATGATGTAAAAGCAGATTTCTATTTTAATTAATGATCAATTCTTTTTATACAGAAATAATGAGTTTTTCTCTATTTAAACTATATTTTCAACTTCTATAATATCACTAAATAGAGAAAATCAAGATATAAATAATTTTTACTAGAGAAATATTTTTAGTAAACAATACACAAATATTTTTATGGGCTCTAACTATAAATCAAAATAAATTAATATTAAAAAGAAGCATTATTATTAATAATAACAAAATTTTGTGTATTTATTTCACGTTTTCCAAAAAAAAAAGTCGAATAATTATGTAGTATTTTTAAATTCGACTTATAATATAAGAAATGCTTTTAAAAACATTTTCACCTTATTTTCAAATTTATTAAACCTGTCATTTCTAAGCGCGCTACGCGCGCCACTTTTTTTGTAGCCTATAGCAATCCATTACTCCCACCAATCAAATGACGAATAAAATGATTTCACAAAAAATCCGTCATTTTTTTAAGATAGGAAAATTTATTAAAATATAATTAATTATTAAAAATAATGTACTTTTATTATCGCTTCTTTTTAATATCAATTTTTGAAAATATAGTGTAAATAGATAAAAATTTTCAATCTTATTGGAATTTTCGATAAAAACATTTTTCTATCATTTTTAAGTCATAATTGCTGCTCAAAAAAAAAACTAAGGAATTCAGTATTAATAAGAGTCCAATCAAAATGAAATCCTACTAATGTTTTTATTAATGCTTTTAAACATCTAACTTTTTGTTAATTTGCAAGCAGTTATGACTTCGTACATAAGCTACAATTATGAACCAAAATCGATTAGCAGTACATTAGAGTAATCTAATGTCATTTATTTATTGACAAGTATCTATAATTATCTATTTAACATAAAAGTAAAAAAACAGTACTGTCAGCCTTATAGCCGAATGTATTGATCAAGGCTAACCGGTAATCTGTTGCAATATCCTAACTGTGAGATTAAAAATGTAACTCTGGTGAACCACACAAACTAAAGTCTTATCAATTATTGCTAATTTGTTCAGCTTATTTACTATTAATTAACTTATTAATAGAACTAGAGTTTGGTTTAGTTAATGTGGTAACTAAGTAATTTAAAGAAGTCAGGAATGCTAGTTTTTTAAAATTTTGGTGACTAAGAATGAATTGAATTAAGATTGAATTTCGTCAATATAGCAATCAAATCAAGTCAGAAGTACTAGCTATTAAAATTTTTCGTAACTCTTTTGCATTAAATGAAATTTGTTTCGTTATTTGTAAAAAAAAAATAATTTCCATTTTTATAGATATTAAACTTTCACTTAATTCAATTACTATACATTTTATTAGTTTTCACTAAATTATTCATTGGCATAAAAGTGTCGAAATTATTCAAATTTTATGTCAATTAAATTGTTTATGTATTAAAAATTTTTAGTAAGCTTTGTAAATTGTCTAGTAGTAGTTTCAGTATTGTTGGTTTATGGAACCAAAATAGCTGATTGTTTACATGTGTGATGCATGTTTTCATGCAACAATAACTTATTTATTAATACATACTACTCAATTGGTATTCAATTTCATAAATTGAAGAGTCATGCTTAACAATATATTTTGTTATTTTAAAAAAAATTATTTTTAAAAAATTTCTAGAGTTAAATTTCCTGTTGTATACTCTATATAAAAAAAACTGTAATTTTATATTTATCTGAGTTATATTTTGCGTGTAATAATATTTTTCTATTAAGTGTTTGAAATTATGTGTGTATCAATCTAAATTGTATATATTTTTTAAGAATTATTTAAGGTACTATTAGTTTATTAACTCACCATTTTTGTTGTTTGTATATATATTTTGTGTCGAATAATACAATTTTTATTATTTATAAATAATAAAAGATTTTTCAAGAAGTCAACGACTTTATCGTTAATTTTTGATCATCTTCAATACATTTTCTATTTCGAGAACTTTGAAATTGGCACGAGCGAAAAATCAAAATCTGTATTATAAGCTACATTTTACATTTAATTTTTTTTTATGATCCCATTATCATAATGAAGCTCTAGGTAAAGCCTATAAATATTGATGATTACCAAAGTCTAATTTTTTTAAGTACGTTTTTATAAGAAAAAAAGATTCGATTTTCATTTAATTTTTCGATTAAAGTCTTAGGTACTTCGCATTACTTTCTCGCCGTGAGCGAGAATTCTCGCACTTCATCCTTAATGCTGCTCGAGTACACTGGCGATTATTATACTGGATCCGCTTCTCTTCTAGACGCTGATGCAGAAAAACTTTTTCGGCGGAAGCCGCCACCCTCATCATACTCGTTTCATTTTCTGCGATGTGTAGAATATCGGCAACAAAGGCGCGGGCGAAAGTGCATCCATCAGCGACTGCTACCTATATATGCGTCCGTAAGACGAATTGCGAGAGGAAGGAAGTGCCAAAGCCGCTCGGTGCGAATGGGATATGAGTGAGCTTAGCTACTTACCTATATATATATAGGGACAATCGATACGCGCCGCGTCACTATGATTTCTCGCGTATGGAGGTAGAGAGTTCCGGACTTTTTGGCGCGATTCAAGCTAGATCGACTCCTTTTCGCTCCTCTTTTACCTTTTTGGGGGTGAAAAATGAGTCGCGAATCTCTTTTATGCGTACGAGACTATATATCGCATTCCTAGAGCAATGTTGTGTAGCAATTCGAGCTAACACTTCTGAGAAATCGATTTCCCCGAATACTTATTACTCGAGCATCGCTTACCTTTTTATTTCTGTTATTGAAATACGACGAGAACAATCTAACGTGAATACCAGACTATTTCCAGAATCAGTATAGGATTCAGTTGTAATTCCTTTTTAATTAATTTTATAATAATTTTCAATTTTACGTGCTTAGAAAATGTAGAAGCTCATATTTTTTTCAACTTTTCACTATTAATATGTCTTTTCTTTTCAGTTTCCATACGCCTAGAATTTTTTTCTCTTTGTACATGTCTGCTTTATGGTTTCTGTCATCGACTATGATTTCTTTCTATTCATACGCTTCTCTATTATTACTTTCTTCTGATTTTCTGCAACTCTTTTCAGCTCATTGTTCTCTTTATTCCTTTCTCAATACTTATCTAATATCTTTCCTACCGACATGCTGTTCTTGCATTTTCTCGAACGGATGTATTCAAGTTTCAATGAGATTTCGGGTATTATCCTCTATGCTCGTCCATTATTAGTTTTCTAATTTGTATCCATGTCAGAATTTATTTTATACTTTATTCGGTATAAAGGAAGAAAAAATATCAAGATTCATACATTTAAATGAAGGATATTTTATTTTTCATCTATTTAATAAAAATCAAAAATACATTGAATTCACATGATCCAATACAAAAAAGAGATGAACTTGAGATTGCCACCTTTATAGGACATTGGCACTTCTAGTTAATTAAAAAGCATTATATATCATATTTTACAAATAAAAATACTTATCTCTAGATTTATGGGCGATGTACTGCTCTCTAAAGTTGAATTAGTGAAAATTGCTCCACCATTTCAATTAGTGAAAAAAACTACTAATTTATTAGTGTATATTTACTATTTCATTCAGTAGTTTCATAAAACTAATTTAATTTGTATTTTTTACGAATTTGATTAGTTTACAAAAAAATACTAATCCAATAGTGAATATTTAATAATAAATTAGTCATTTTTTCAACTAATTGAAATGATGGAGCAATTTTCACTAATTTAACTTTAGAGAGTGGGATTGCAATATAAGTTTAAAAAATTTTGTTATATATAAAATATTATTTATTATAAATTTAAAAAAGAAGTAATTCAAAATATATGTATATAGTATATTCCTCAGTAATTTTATTCTGTGTTCGAAAAATAAAAGTCTAAATCAACAAGTGGTTTACTCCGAACTTTTATATTTGAAGTATCTATATTAAATTAAAAGAACGAGATTGACAGTATACATGTGGCTATAATGTACTATAATGATATATAAAATGAAGTACCTGCTAGGGTTGCTTTATGGGGTTTATTTGTCTTTGTCGTTAGAAGTCGGTTTGAAAAAGGACAATTCGTATTGAAAGAATGTAATATGTCATTACACTATCTATAGGATTAGTGAAAAATGGAAGCGGCTTTACGGCTTTTAGTTTTCTCTATAAAAAATCTCGCTAAAAATCATGAGAATTTCGTTAACCATGGGGCACGCACTTTATATCCGCAGCGGGCAGCGAGGCGAAATAAAAGGCTCGCAGTTGTAGAATGCGTAAACGAGAAAATGATTATCCCTCTGCGTGCCGCGCTTGTACGCACGTAATAATAATAATAATAACAAGAGGGCAACCGGTGCACTACCACAGGGGATCAGAATTTCCGCGCCCGTGTGCTCGTTTGCCTGGGTGTATAATATTATACGCAGCAGCAGCAGCCACAGAGGCTAACCCCGTAGCACGTCGACGATCCATATATATATATAGATACACAAATATCCGCGGAGGGGTAGGTACAGGTATAAGGTAGGCATAGGAAAACTGCGAGTCGCGTCGTTACGCGGCAGCACCACTGGCGCGAGTAGGAGAGGGATGAGGAGAGCACACGCTGCTGCTGCACCCCCTCTATTCAGAGCCAGCTGCGCGGCGCAGCCGTCGTCGTCGCTCGCACCTTTTTCACCCCGCGGTGGTGTGTATGTGCGCGCGCGCGCGCCCACCCGCACGTACCAGAGATATATCTCTCTTTCTCTTTCTCTCTCTCTTTCTCTCTCTCTCTCTCTATACACACACGCACTGCTCTGTCGCCTGCTTTTCTCTCCCGCTCATTCTGCGCTCGAATTAACATAAATCTCGCGCGGGCCATCACGGAGCTTGCAGCCTGCGAAAGGGAGAGAGAAAGAGAGAATGCAGGCGAGAAGGTAGAGGCCCAGCAAGTGGAGATACGCTATGTGGCTGCTGGCGGCGGTGGTGTGGGGTTCAACATTCGGTCAGGAAGCGAGTCGTCCCCGTCGCCGTCGTCGTCGTCGTCGCTGCGTCGTTAGCCCGGCGGAGCTGCTGCTACAACAGCGGAGGCGGAGGCTAGTTCACTGCTCGTGAGCCAGCGCTGCTCGGTGAGTCCCCGCTGCTGTATGATAACTGTGCACCAACCACCGTAGACGAGATCAGTATATGTACATGCAGACTCTCCTACGCACACCACCTGCGCGCATTTCTCCATTTATTCGTATATGCACACAGACACTCATACATTCATGTATTTAAAGCATAAAGAGAGAGAGAGAGCCCCGTGCACGAGAGCAGAGGTGTGGCGCGCTGCGCTGTCTTTCTATAGAGGAACACCATGGCAGAAGCACATACATAAAGGGAAAGAGAGAGAGAGAGAGAGATAGAGAACCGCTCGCGGTCTGTTGCCATGGAGACTCCCCTGATATGGCGTTCGGCCCCGGCGGCTCGACGTTTTCCTGATACCGCTATATACGCTCATGCTTCGACTCCGATTTCCCCTTTCCCTCTCTCGCACTTTGTCGCAGTTCGATGCGACTGTGTGTACATATAGCCTTTGGCTCACTCACTCTCTCTCTCTCTCTCTCTGTCTCTCTCTCTCCCTCTCGCGAACGACTGATCTCGCGATTAGCCAGCGAGGCATATACGTGTACATACACGAGCATGGGAATTGATCATGGACGGGGAAAAATGACGATGGCGAATACGCGACAGATGGCAAATGCTCGTTAGCTGAAGGTAGACACGCTGGAACGCGGCAAATTGGTAGGTGGTAATTTCCTAGCGCGCGTATAGTGCGGGTGGCGCTTAATCGAATGCGACCTGAAGAATGCGTCCCCGTTGTATATATGTATAAGGGATGCGGTCACGAGATTATTACCAGCGGGCTTATTGCTCCCGGAGAACGATTGTACATGCTGCTAATGGTGCTTTCGATGTAGAGTAGGAGATTTTTTATCTTTTTGTGGCACGAAGCTTTTGCTCCGAAAAGTAACTGAACAGATATGACTACTTATAAGCGCGCGCTTGTCTAGAAAAAGGATGATACCAGCGGTGGTGCTCTATACACAATCATGTCATGCATATACATTATACACAACATTATACATATAGTAAACATAGAGCATGATGGAATAGCAATGATGTTTTATTAAACAATTTTCCAATAAAAAGAACACTTTTTATTATCTATGCACGTTTACTTAGTAGTAGATTATAGTTTTCAACTCCAATTTAGATAAATTAATTATATTCGTTATATTCTATTTTGGCTACGAACCAATGGAATTTATTTCGGTAATAATTACTTAGCCTGTCGACAAAATGTATAGACTTGGTGGGATATCCTACCTATCTTCCGTATATACAGAATAATTTGAATTATTCAACTGATGCACCATCAAGGCAAATCTATAAAAATTTAACAAATTCCCATACGTTGAAGTGTCGTACAAATTAAAATACGCGTATATATTCTCTTTATGACAGCTCGTGTCATAAAAATTTTAACATCGGTTCATATATGTAATGTGAAAAATTTATTTCTGTTCAATAAACGAATTTCGAAAAATCCAATTGCGCCAATCGTAAAGAATCTCTGGGTCAAAGAAGCGCACAAGCTCACTCTCTTCGCCTGTAATATATATACATACAAAACGCGCACCTCTACTGTGTCTCTTTATGCGATTTTTCCGTAGATGATAATCGGAGCGTAACGGAGCTACGAAGATGTGGCTTCAAAGATATTTCTCTCTCTCTTTCTCTCTCTCTCACTTGCTCTCCTTTATTCGCGTTGCCTCATAATACTCTTATTTACCGTACGACTCGCGACGTCTCTGCGACATCTCCTCGAATTGATTGTCGAAGTCGAAATTCGATTTGACGTCTGGCTGCTGCAGCTTTTCTCGAGCGCGGGGAGATCCGCGACGACGGTATATCAAAGTGCGCTGGAAGGAAAATTCTGCTCCCATGAATCGGAAGAAGAGAGCGAGTCTCGCGCTCGGTTGACGAGTGACTCGAATGTATGAATGCATCGATCGTCGCGGGAGAGTCAGCGATGCGCCAAACACCGAATTTCCTATGGATGCAAATTCGTGCAGAATCATTAGAAATTTTACAATTTCCATACGTGCGTCAAAGTATAAAAAATAAATACGTTTTTAAAGAAGTTGTCTTGGCCTTCTCGAAGATATTTTGACATTTTTCACACCCCTCGGGTATATTTTTACAAGTACAACCTTTTCCACTACACGATGCATTTTGGTACATCCATTTTTTTTTATCTTGGTGAAAAAATACCTGAAATGTAACGGTGCAGTCTTGACGAGATATGCGCGTCATAATATATGGGAATATCGAGGCCAGGTAACTGCTGTGTACGGTTCATCACAAAATACTTTTTGCAAAGCTAAAAACGGGTTGCTTCGACCCTTTTGCTATACCTCCGGTCATCAAAAATTCGTTTCACTTTCCAAAACGTTTTTTACATTTTATAATTAAAAATGAGTAAACTAAAACCAATTACAAACTTTGATAAAACAACGAGTCGCTTCTGAATAAACAGAAACATATAATTTTATCAGAAACCGCTTGAATTACTTTCACCTCGTTGCACGAGTATATTCTTTATTTCAATAGCGTCGCCATATCATGTATATATCGGCCTCGCACGTAGCCGCAAGATGAGGCTGCTTGTTCGATCATCGCATGTCCGTCCCGCGGCTATTCTTCGAACGTTAGCCACACGTATATTGCGCGCTTCTTTAATTTTTCCTTTTTTTCACCTTCTGGCTTCCCAGTGCGCTCACGGACATCGTTCAAAGGCCGCGCGCGCGTTACGCCGTTATATTGTCCACGTGAAAAGACCTTTCAACGCACGCGCACACACACACACACTCTGCGTGTGTAGCGATTGGTAAACACGTTGGAATTTTTACGCGATAGCGACGAGTGACAGCATGGTATAGTTCTTATATATACGTGTGTGCCATACGCTTTTTTCCTGTGCGCTTCTCTTCTGTGAGCTTTTATCGGACGAGATAAATCGCCTACGCGAGCACGTACGTGAGTGCGTCTATATATATGTGTGTATATTGACCCACACATGTTGCTTGATGTACTCGCGTTTTTACAAAGGTTGCATTGATTTTTTTATGATTTTATAAAACTATCAGTGAACTTCATATAATATTCAGTTAATTTTTTCTCAATTTTAACTCATTGGCTTAAAGAGGTGCCGGACCATACAATTAATTCACTTTATAATTTAATAATTTAATAAGTTAATAATTGTTGAGCATTTATTTTGATTATATTTTAATATTATAAGTATACCGTTGTTTACCGCGCATTTATATACAATTTTTTTCTGTAATGATAAAGCACGATAACTTTTAATTTTTAAATTTCGAAATGAAGAACCTAGATATCTTAACCTACTTGTTATGGCTAAGATAAGAATATGGATAATAAGTTTGATAAAAAATGTTTAAGTAGAATCTGTTTAAGAGGTTAATTTAAAAACAATACTGAGAATTGAACGATTACAAATGTTTTATAAAAGATTTACAAGTGGTCAGCGATTAGTTAATACTAAAAAAAATTCTTAATTTCAGCGAAGCCCCGATGTGTCTTAATTATATACTGTTGTATAATTATTAGTTCGCTTTGTTAGCATATCAATCATCTACAGACAATTCTGTTCGACAAACACCCATTAACTATACACATTTACGTAGCAGAAAAAATCTACCACTAAACATTAAAATCTACTGGAAATTTAATTAAAAAGCCGCGAGCTAATTAAAAGCAAATATTTCGCCAGGCAAATGATTCGAATGTCATCCTTGCCGCTTAAAGGCCACCCTCACATCTTGCTTAATATCTTTTAATTAGAGCTCTCTTCTCGCGTGCTCCTGCAAAACTGTAAGCTTAATTAAATTTCATTTTTTATCCTGTTACGCGTTGTCTTCTCTACATTGTTATTCCCTCTCCACGTATAAATATAACGCATTGCGTATATACGGCGTCGGTAAAATGAAAAGAAGCTTATCTGCGCGAGGCGCTTTCATCTCGACACTTAGTTCATTCGCACGCACGCCTGCATATAAGCGCCACAAAGTGAATTCACGACTGATTTCAATTCGCGCAATCGCGCGCGATTGGCAATTAAAAGGAGTGCGCGGCCGTGCGGGCTTCCGCAGAGTCGTGCGGCTTCCTCGAACGCTGATGACGCGGTGCATCGCATCCATGCGATGAATTCAGGCTTCGAGTAATATTCTACACATGGATGAACTGTGTCATATGTTTCAATTTTCACGAGATATTTCACAGTATAATCACAACTGTGATGCTGATAAATATTGTCGATTGTGCAACTTCACTCATTTTTACACAATAGTAGCAGTTTTTAATAAACATTATAAAGTAATATGCTTGATACATCGAAATTCTCAATTTTACAAAGTGAACGTGAAATTTAATTCATTTGCATTATACACACAGACGCGATGTATTATTTAAAAATAAGTGTATTTTTCAAATGCTTTGACACCATGCAAGGCACATAACACACGAATTCATTGAAGAGAACACATAGATTTTATTGAAGTACAGCGAAATGGACCTGCGAAAGATTCAAAGCTGGTAATTTCAACAGGCCATCGAAAGATTTATATCCTCGAGTCTCTCGGAATAGTCATTTGCATGCACGAAAATGCGCAGAGGCTCGGGCAGAAACATTTAAAGCTCGCTTTAACTGGGCGTCTACGAGCGCGGGGTCGGCTCGATTTAAAGCTGCCTCGTGCGCGTTCGTTGTTACTACTACTGCTACTATATACTGGTACACAGCAGCAGCCGCAGGAAGGAATCCGCAGGGCGCTCTTTGAAAATTGATGTTAATTAGCTCTATTGTTCGAGGGGGAGAGACGCGCACGCGCGACTTATTGAAACACAGAGAGAGAGAGAGAGCCAGCGGCGAAGGCAAGCCCCGCAGCAACGCGTGCGCGTTTGTCGTTTCGACCGAGCCCTTTGAGCTTTGCCTACTCTCTCTCTCTCTCTTTCTCATTCTCTCTCTCTCTCGTTCTTTTTGCAAACGAGACTCGTTATGGCGTCATCCACGCGCGTCGCCTTCTTCCTTCTTGTTTTCCCAGCTTTTCTTTTTAATGCTGCCTTTCTTTTTGTTCGCCCGAACTAATTGCCTGGAGAGAGAGGGAACGCGCTTCAAAGCAAAAATTTTTTTTAAGGAATCGGAAGATACATACTGAACGATTGTATAATCGATAATTTAACAAAGAAAAGAAATTGTTAGGTACTTGTTTATATTTTGTTGCAGAAGACCGATTGATTTTGGTAAAGTTGCAACAGCTGCAAAGGGAAAAGGAGTTTTCGAAGCACTTTTCCATTGTAAATGGTCAACTTTATACGGAGGAGTAATGCATTTATAAACGAACATAAACAGCCTCTTAAAGTACACTTAAAAAGAAGTTGAAAGTTTTCCTAGACTCTCGCGAGTAAGTGGCAGAAAACTTTCCTTTAAAGCGTAGATGTAATAGCATAAATTTCAAGTTATTGCATTGCGCAGTTTTATATTACCCTGAATGCGTATGAGATTCAAACGTAAACGTATTTTAAAAATTTTATCGAACTGCGGAAGCTATGACAATTTTTCTTTTATTTCAGTTTCGAAATTTTTAATAACAATTATTTTCATAAAAAAAACATTTTATCTCAAGTTATTAATTTATAGTTCTTAAAATAATTGATTTTTTATTCAGACTGTGCATTTTAAAAATAGTAGTGTGATCATTAGCCCTAAGGGGGTTTTCCGTTAACTAAAAATATCCATTCTTTCAACCGAATGTAGGTATTCTTTACAACGACAATTTTAATTATAAAATTATGATTTAATACTTTGTGCATACATTTTAATAACTACTGTCACTCAAGAGTTACGTAAAATTATACAATGCCTCGACTAAACAAGCCTATTGTTTAAAAGAAATATTTATAATTTATAAACTATAAATTATTCGCGAGCCTGTACAGCTTTGGATTTTTCCTTCGTAAATGAGTCGCCAAGGCCGAATTCTCATTAAGAATTAAAATTGAGAAAGACCCTCGAAAAATTCGCAACATCTTTATTGACTTAACTAGACTTGCAATTAAAGACTACCATAAAAAAAAGAAACCGCACGTATAGACGTGTCCATGTCATCGACTCGACTAAATATTTATCGTCTTTAAGGTCATCGTCTCTGGTAAAAACCTCAAAACACTCGAGTCGAGCATCGTGCGCACGCTTGTGTGTGCACAACACTTTGGAGTCCGCTTCTCGGTCTCGGTCCTACAATGACTAATCGTGCCAACAATCCAAAGCAACGAAAAAAAGGCTTCCCTCCTCCCCATAAATCGCTCCGGCGAACCTCAGAGTCATCGTTAAACATTCCTCGTATGTGTATATACACCTCGCGGACGCACTCGAATAAATATCCAGTCTCGAAGGTGAGCGCGCACTCCTTCAGCAGCAACGTCCACCGATCATCGCGCGGAGTAAAAAAAAGGCGAGAGAATCGAAAAGTCGAGTCTATGTCTCTCTCTCCCCGGGAGAGTGAAAGAAGGAGGGTCGCGTGTGCGAGCCATAAATTATTCCTCCCGCGCTCGCTGGCCGGACGGTACGGATGCTCTTTTCTCTCGACGCGACCCCAATATTCAGCTCGCCCCATAATATAAACACTTCGCTCGTTGCCGAGTGTATAGTCGCTGTTCTGGCTCCCTCCTCCGCCTCGACTACTACTGCCTCTGCTCTCTCGCTTGTTCTCGTTTCTTTTCCTCCTTCTTTTTTTCGAAGCCACCAAGTCACGCCGCACGAGGGGATGTCTTTTTTCCTCTCGTTACCTATGCAAGCAAATATCGCGCGGTGAAAATATGTACCCCGCGGGGTGCCTCTATATAACGTGGTGCATTCTTATCGAATGGATTCGGAGATGCGACGATGTCCGATTAGATAAACAGACTCCGGGGTTTCATCGACCTTGTGTTTTTTCTATCAAAAAGGATTTATGGGAAGAATAATGTTGTGTTTATAAGCTACTATACGCTAAAAGAGATTGGATTTTATGATCAATATGAGAGTTTAAAGGTAATATTGATATTAGTAAATTTAGTATATTATAATAGCAATTTTTAGTAGTACCCGTACAAATGGAAGAAGAAGTAAGTAATTCTGTTTTTCAAGCAGTTGATTCAAGTTAAAAGTGGAAAGTTTGTTTTATTTACAAAGATGGCGTTAAACAAAGGTATTGAAAAAGAAGAGAATTCCTTTCGTTTAAAGTGGGTTCGACACTGTATTCAAATACGTTAAAAAAACTTTAAAACAAATGAAGTTTTAAAGCAAAGTACTTCAAAGAGAAGTAAAATCTTTTTTTAGAAAAAGAAGACGCTCTCTCTCTCTCTCTTTCAATGGAATTTCCATTTTTTTAAAGGTATAGTAAAAACTGTATTAAAGTAATATTATATTTTCTTTAAAAATAATAAATATAATGTTATTTTAACTGAAAATAAAGTTAATTTTCCATTTTTTATGTAATTGCAAAATGATTGCAATATAGTGGAAGGTAGAGACTCACGGACACTCTAACTTTATCATTTTATAAAAAAGTGAATTCAAATTAACAACAAATCGAAAATATGCAATTTCTTGATAAATTGAAGATGAATTAAAATATGTCAATGAGAAAAATTATAAATTGATATATTTTTATAAAAAAAATTGAAGAAAGGCAACATTGGAAAAAGTTCCACGTGCCCCGTAGCGGGGCATGCTTGCTATGGGAGGGAGGCACAAATATCATATCAATTACTAATAAAAATGTCAACAAACTTTTATAGGTTATGCGTTTTATAGGCTAAAGTTTATTTATTTTGCGCTAGACGCCATTTGTTTTGCGCTAGACGCCGTTTGTTTTGCGCTAGACGCCGCAGTCGCGTGTGACCTGCATGCCCCGCATAGAGTGTCACATGTGCCCCATAATATGCTTTCTTTATTTCGATTTCATTAGTTTCATAAGAATTTAAAAAAGAAAAGTAGAAATATAGATTTGAAGTTAATTTAATAAGCTATCAAATGCACTTAAGTTCATTTTTCATTTTTGATATTTTCTTTTTCTATTTAAGTTGTGAAAAATCAAATTTAGTACAGATTTTTTCTCCGATTTTGAAACACAACGCAGGTATTTAAATTAAGTTTTTTGTATTGCATATGGTTAAAGAGGGAGAAACAGAATATATTTATATGACATTTCCATTAGGATTTATAATTTTTTTATTTATCCTAGATTTAAAACTTTGGGTGTTCAACTAACCCGCCAAGTTCAGTATGACCCATCTACCCCTAATTTTTCTTATAATAATTTATATTTTTAAGACGGCCGAAGTTAATAAGCATTGTTCTTAAAAATCCGATGCATATTGGTTGAATAATAAAAAGTAACAGGATGAATGGTTCCGATCGAGTATAGAAAAAAAAAATTTCAACCAATTTAATCTGATTTTTCATATTGAGCTCTTGAGCTTGCCGATGTCTTTCGAAATACCAATTTGAAATGTTACTTTGAAAAAGAAATTCCTATTATTAGCCAACCTCATTACAATCGTAATCGCAGTACTTTGAAACGAGTCAGAAAACATGCAGCAATTTCCATAAGTCGCATGTATATACCAGAGCACAATGAGCCTCTGCTCAAGACAGATCGCCGCCACGACAGGGCACGTTTTGCCTTCGGTCGCACCGAGCGAATTTCAAAACGCTTCTTATATACATACATATGCTCACTTGGCCCGTCGAAATATCAGCTCGTGACTTCTTTCGCGAAAAATCCATAAGTCGCCGCGAGCTCTGCAACTCCCCTCGGTTCTCATAATCCAAGGCGTCGCGCGGCCGTGCGACGAGGGACAAAACGGCGTATCGAGATCACGACATTATGCGCAGAGCCGTCCCTTAGCACGTGATTTCGCAATCGTATAATATATATCGGTAAATCTTTCGCGCAGTCTGTCAGTCTATATCTATATATATATATATATATCTCTTGCTTCCTCGGCTAATTTGTCGCCCAGCGCGCGCGTGTCTACAGCGATCGGATCTAAATTTCCTTTCGAAAGCGCCGTCCATTGTCGGGGCGCCTGAATATGCATGATATGCACGCTGTACAGTCAACTCGTAAGGTTTTCGGTGCAGCGCCCTGCATTCGTCAATCGCGCTATCCCCCCTTTCGGCTCGCCCCCGCGCGCGCGCATGATAGGGAGATAGCCCGAGGATTGCGTCGTTGGCCTGTCTACTTGTGTGTGTGCGCGTGTATGTATACATTGCACAACGTATACAGCGTATATATCCATTATCACGGCGTCTGATCGAATTTCCAGACCGTCTGCGGGACGCGAGACTCCGAGAGAGTGTAGGTATACAACGAACGATTTCTCCGCGCTCGGGGAAATGCTTGTTTGGCTGTGGGATGTATATGTACGTATACACGGAGTAATTGTGCCGAGTGCACGCGCGCTCGTATAATGCTGAGTGGTCCAAATGGGAAGGCGACTTGCGACTGTCGCCACTACCGCAAGTGGGATAAACAGAGAGAGAGAGAAAGAGAGGGAGAGGAGATGTGAAAAATTGAGACGATAAATTTGCACCGCAAATTGGGCTGCTCCTTCCGTGCTCAGAGCGCTTGTTTCTACGATATCTCTCTTCTTATGAAAATGAGACGTGGGGTGTGTATGTTAATTTTACAGAAGAAAAATATAACATGTACGACTTATGAGAAGAAATAAAGATAAAAGGATTGATTGTTCCTAACGTTTTGTGTTATATTAAAATGGTAACATTTTTAGTACGTAAATCTTAACCAAACAAGAAGAAAAACGCACTTTTAGCAGTCGATGTAGCTAAGAAAGAATAAAAATCGTTTAAGATTCCCATGTCTAAGGCACGTGCACACACATATGCACTGCAGGTTTATCACAAGTACAATAAAAATGCGGCGGGGTTTCTCATTCACAAGCACACACCTCACTACGTGTGACCGCAACGCTCACCTCCTCTATATCTAATCTCTCCCCTTATTTGTACTTGGCTCAACGTATATCTCGAAAACCGGGGAAAAAACGCCGTTCGCCATAGTCGCGTTTATACGACGCGCCAACGCGACGAAAATCCCGTGGTCTCGAGAAGAGCTGCAGCTCCCGTGGGACACGAAACGGCCGACTTTAAAGGACTCTGGTCCACTCGTTCTTGCGGCGCAGCGTTTTCAGACGATAATCTCTTTTCAGCTTTTCCCTCTTTTACTTTGCTTTATCAGCGGGCATTATATGGCACACCTCTCTTCTCGGTCGTCGCTGCGTTACACCGGGTATTTTCTATTGGACAACTACTACTACTACTTTCTCTCCACCTCCTCCCTGCCCCCTTATACCTCGTTCGCGTCCCTCCGTTAAATGGTTTGATGAGCTGTGAAAAGAATGGACTTTGCTACGCTTATATATATAAAGGAGTGTCGGCTTTCAGCCCGTCCGTTAATTACACTGGAAAGTCATCTGATAGACATTAAAGCTCTTCTCGATCATTATCTTATTACAATGGAACACGGGTTGTATCGCATCGTGTGCAGCACTGGAGACTTTTAACTGCACGTGTACTCTCTTTCTTCGACACGCTCGTAAAAGAATCTTTTTGGCACTTTGATTTGCCTCGTATATACACTTCCCGCGCCGTTACATATTTATGATAATATAATACCCTCTAAATATTTATGGCTGCACGTTACATATTTCATAAAATCAAAAGATGAGGAAAAAAAATAACAGCTGACTTGCTGTATAATATACACGGGCGGACGGGCATCGAAATGTTAATGTCATCGTTACGTAATTATATACGTCACGGAGATGTATTCTCGAGAGGGTTCTTCGCGCCAAAAACATAATTACCATTACTTGCATCTTCTCTACATCACACTTGGATATAGACGTATATATATATACACGCCAGCAAAGATGAGCTACGAAACAACGGTTCTTCCCCCTTTAACAATGACAATGAGTCTGCCGAGCCGAGCATAAAGGCAGTTTCCAATCGCAGGTCTGTACTTTTCAATGGAAACATCCGATTTCCTTAGTTCTTCTCTTTCTCTCTCACTCGCTCGGTTCTGCTCTATTTTCCCGTCCCTCCCCACGGTCCAGCAGCTCTTTTCCTCCTATTTACACTCTGTTTCAATCTCTCGCACCAACGTCCCCGTCCAGTCCGACTCTACTTCTCTTTCTCTCTTTCCTCTATTCGCCCTCGCGGCGCACGCGAAGAGAAATTTGTTACCCAACTCTCGAGATTGTCATTCCTCGGGCGCACGCTGCATCTCATTTCCTCTTGCAGCGACGCTCCTACCTCTTCTTTCTTCTTTCTTCTTCTTCTTCTTCTTCCTACTCGCCCTTCCCGGCTGTCTCTTTGCATTCAACAAGTCAATTTTCGACCCGAAAGGGATTTTCCGCCTTCTAACTTTACAGAGTCGCGCGCCGCTATTTGTGCGTGCGCGTACATGTGTGTATACATATATCTATATATACCTGCGGGAGAGGAAGGGACAGCGAGCGGGCACAGGAAGTTTTATCTACTAAGATTGAAATTAGTGCCGGAGTCCGGGGAGAAACAGGACGACGACGACGACGAGCGAAAGGCTCAGCCCGAGGGTCCTTCTTCCCCCCCCCCCCACTCCGTTCACAGGCTTTTTTTCTTCGCCTTATTTTTACGTGCCTCGTAAGTTTAACGTGAGCGCGGCGTGCGTCGAAACTTTTTTTTTTCGTCTCCTCCTCTGCTTTCTTCTCTCACTCGCGTTCTGAGTCCCCCTTTCGGAGTCATTGGATTCCGCTGGGTCTTCGCGCGCCCGCGCGTCTTATGTTTAATTTTACCGGGGGGTGGCAAATTAAAAAAGTTTGCCCGTGCTTCTAGAGCCTCGGATTAGGCTCGGAATCGTTTTTCTTATTTTTTAAAGCTCCGTGGAGGAACGTATAATTTTTTACGACGTTTAACGAAAAGCTTATGCAACAGTTCGTGTATTTTATAAAATTTAATTTCACTATAAAACGAACAAAATTTTATCATCGATCAATCATTCTTCAGACTGCGCAATAGATTTTAATATTTCTACAATACAATAAAGTTTAGCTTATATATTATTATATTAAATGAAATTTATGTCAAGGTTCTTGAATTTTCATAACATTGGTTAATTACACATCATTAACTCAAACGTGTGATTTATTTTTACATTTTCGCTGTACACATTTGGCATTACACTCATAAAAAATGAATTCCAAGCTACTCAAACATGGATTTTAACGGTCACTTTCCGGCCACACGACGTGTTCTTTTTCTCCTCAACCATATAGAATTAAAAACCCCAGCTCGGGAAAAAAACACGTATACAAACCCATGTAGCAGACAAAACATCCTAACACACACAACGCGATAAATCGATTGCGCAACTCGGACTGTATACCGTGGCTATATATATAAGTGTGTATGTCGCGATTTTTCGAGAAAAGAGAGAGAGAGAGAGAGACAGAGAGAGGTCATTAAACGGCTGCACTTGCGCGCTCGCTCCTATTTGTTCTTTTAATCTTGGCTGGCTTCGCTCGCTCTTTTTTTCTTCTTCTTCTTCTTCGTCTTCTTTTTATCGCTTCTCCATCGCACACGTCTCTCCGAGTTCACGCGAGGCGACGTCGTTCCGGGCTTACTCGCACGCCAGCTCGTCAGCGTTTAGACGTGCGAGAGCCTCCTAAGACAGAGATGAAAAGAGGCTTATAGAGGAAAGGCCGACGAACAGAGTGTGGAAGTATATGGAAGGCCGATATATATATAGAGAGAGAGAGAAGACGCGCGTGAAAGGGAGATAAAAAGGTCGCGGCGATTGAAATACGTGCACACTACTATACTATCGCGTGTATATGGATCGTTGCGGGATTACGTTTTTGTTGTTAGACTTAGTAAGGCTGCGATGTTTATCAATAATTTTAACACTTGCACGTGCATTAACCTCTCGTTTGAATAATTATTTTATAAGTGAGATGTATTTTATCCCATCAGATTATTTATCTAATGGCAAGTATTTATTATCTTCATCTTTCAGAAATGTTAGACATAAAAATTTATTCAACGAAGAAGTACATATTTTGCTGAAAACAAACAGTCACCGTCAACATCGGTAGAGAATAATAAAAAACTTGAAAATTCAGTGTAAAAGCACAATAGCCTCGCGTAACGAGGCTGAAAGGCTATATAGAGAAAGCTATATAGGTTCTCGAATCTCGACTAAAAAATGAGAGTTCTCCTAAAGGGAGCGGGAAAGTAATATAGACGAACAAAAAACACTATACCTGTGCATGAGCATGGAAAAAAAGGAAACGCAGAAAAAAAGTGAAAAGTCGTAGCTGAAAAGTAGCAGGAGAGAGTCTTGCGGACGGACAGACGAGGCGGCGGCGCAGACCTCGGCGCGCTCTCCTCGCCGCACTACAGCACGAAAGAGAGGAAAATCGTTGACCCCGTTCTTTTTTCCCCTCTCTTTCGTGCGCGCGCTCGGCGAGCTTTTTTTCCTACGGCTTTCTTTTATGCGCTCCTTCCGTCACACTGCGCGCCGCGCGCGACTATACGACCAGTTTTCTACCGACGTCGCACTGTATATATACACACACACTTGCCAGATAATAATGCCTCGCGCCAAGTGTACGACCACCGCGACCATCCTCCTCTCGTCTCTTTTTTTTCTCTCTTATTATCTATCTCGTGCAGCAGGCAGTGTCAATTCTTCTTGATGGATGGCCCAAGAGCTGGTGCAGTAGGATCTTTTCCTGCTTTTCTACTCCCTTTTCTTTCCCGATGCGTTATCTCTGTCTTTCGCTTCGACGTCTGATTACGTGAAACGATAAGATTGTGCGTATTACGGAATTTTTACACTCGCGTGTAGAAAGCAATTATTAAATTCATTAGGTTGAAATGTTAAGAGGGAGGCGAATGACTGCAAGTATGTGTATATTATACGTAGAGGAACTGTAATAATATTAATCAGTTCGCCTATTACTTTATTAGTATACAATATTTACAAGTGACAGGATGAATTACCGTAATCTATTTAATGACGCTAATTATTACACTAGCGAGATGAAAGACCCGGTGTAATCTAATTTAATCGAGCTAATTAATGATTTACGTAAACCGGTACATATATAATTTCGCCATATAGCTTTCTAGAAATTAATTTTTTCGAAAAACCGCCTCGCACGAGTCAATATTGTACTATAATATGTGTGTGTACATATCGCGCGCACGCGAAGCGCTCAACAGGCTGCAAGCTGCCTTTTTCCGCGCGTCGCACGCCGGAATCTAGCGGTATATATATACGCCGCAAACTGCGTGAACTTGACTATCAGCAGCCGCTAATGCCGGATAATTTTAGCGCACGCGATCGTAATAAATTTCGTTGCCTGCCTGCTTGCTTGCTTGCCAGCCCGCCTATCACACGTATATACAGCATGGAAGCAAATGTAGTTTAAGGCTATATTACGCGCGCTCACCTCCCTATCAGCCGGGGCGGCAGCAGCAGCCGCACTTTTAGACAGATAACGCACGCAAAGTCGAGTATGTAGAAAAGTTTGAGTGTGCCTGTGCGTTATATATATACACATATGGATGTGCTTGCATCATTGCGAGAGATAGCGCGTAGACTTTGGGCACGACGACGTGTGGCACGCTTCTCTAGCTATTGGGTTTTATTATACGTCGATAGCGGAGAAGAACGTACATGCGCGAGTTGCGACGTAATAGTTTCGAATGTTGTTCCCCTTTATATTTTCTATTTTACAATTTATCCCAATTCAAATCATTAAGTATATAAATTTGAAAGCGTTGCCAGTATTGTAAAACGATAAATTATTAATCTATATCATCCTAACGATTATCGCCATTCTTACGAAAATGTACTGAATTTCCCTTGAAATGTTCAGAAATGGTATCTTGCACCATAGCTTCAAGAATCGTAAGATTTATAACAATTTCGTAGCACTTTATCTGTAACCGATATTATTCCGATATTCCGAGTTCGTATAACGGACAGGCAGATACTCAAAAGTGTGATACTCGAGTAGTTTAAAAATGAAATACGATCTCGTAAGAGACTTGTGATTTCTTAACGGTAACTTTAGAGTATAATCTTAACGGGTTTTTATACGAACTCCTTTAAAAAATTTGGCAAAGTACACAAAGGTGCAACATGTATACCAATTCCATGCACCATGCATGTTTTAAATAATATTTCCCGAGTATCAAAGCGCATTTCTAATAGAACATATTATTATTGCACTGTCCGTAATGAAAGTTGTCAAGCCATTACACGAAAGCAGCATCCCAGTGGTAAGATTATCCAGTCAAAGTTATGGACGTCGCTCATGAAAGTTTCAAGAGCATCAGCCAAGCAATCAAGTAGGCACGTCCCTTTTCCCAGTCCTACACCCACACGCACGTGAAATTTCTATATGATATAACCGTTGAGGAGGATCGTCCAATCCCAAGGCCCATCAGCCGGTCGCGCACGCGGGCACACATCGCCACGAAATTATAATTCCGTCCAGGGGAAACGAAGGGTTTCACTTCCGGGCGAAATTTGAAAAAACGACACCCCCTGTACTTCCCTCTACTCGGCACCGCTGGGTTAATGATATTCTAGGCGCCAGTAACATCACTTGCGCGCGCGCGCGTGTTCAACCCCCCAGTGCGCGGAATCTGGCAACGCCGGTCGCTCGGCGGGTATATAGGGGAGGCGCACACCGGCGGAGCAGCTATACGGGAGGGTGAGAGAGGAGAGGAGATAAAACGCGCGCGCGACGTCGCCGACGACCGGGACGCACACACACACACACACAATGGATCCGCCCGGCAAGTAGCAGCAGCACGCGGAGAGAGAAGATCGTGTCCCTTCGACGCACGCTCGTCGTTTAATGCCTCCTTTCCACTTAGTCTTGAGGACGCGCAGGGCTCTAATTAAGTGCTAATGAGAAGGGAGACGCGAGCGACTCTTTTTCTTCTCTATATATGTGTGAAGGGCGCAGGCGCATCGCATCACGCGTTAATTTTCCGTTGTTAGCGCTGAACGTGTCGATGTGCGCGAGCCTATGCGTTTATCGTGCCTGGGGAATTCGGGCAAGCTTGCTGCTTTTAATTTGGGGAAAAGCTTTTGTCATTTTCATAATTAACGGCTGAGGGCTCTTTTGTTTTCGTGAAGAATTCCGATTTTGTTGTTAATTTTCTACCATGTTTACATTTGGAATTCTGTAGTTAACGTATTTGATACCATTTCATTGCAAGTAATGAATATATCGTTTTGGTAGTTATACACTGCAGCGGTCAATACGTATAGAATGAAATCGTTAATTGGAATTGATTAAATTAAAACTTTTTTAATAAATTAGATTTTTCGTAGTATTTGTATCCAATATCCGCAATACAGAATATCCAAATATTTGTTACGTTTTATTAATATGACACTTCCCGAAAAAGTATAGATAAATGTAATTACCAACATTTTCGTATATCATGACGTCGCTAGCGACAAAAAATTTTTCACGCTGAATAGGGCGCGCAGTCTTAAATAAAAAAAAAAAGATGAAAGCGATTTCTAAGGCGAACAACAGGCTCTATCGACATTTCTCCCCTCGTAAAAACTTTTTATACAGGGACTCTATTCTTTGTTCTTGTGCGACGGGAGTCTGCAATTGACTTCCCATATTACATTCCATAAGGAAATGGTGCATTACCGAACTAGAATTAAATTTCCAGTTTCTAAAGGTGTCATAAACTTATAAGGACGACTCTATGTCATTCGTTGCATAATTATAATATGCGAGAAAAGCTCTGACATTCAGAATTTTTTTTTAATAAACTTCCATTAGAGAAGCTTTACATAATCTCTTTATTACGTTAAAGTATAAACTTCAATTTTCTGTATACACGAAATACCTTTACATATCCGATATTCATTATAAAACATATTAGATACAAAAATACAGTTTTCAATCAATCAACTGTTTTTTTAATAAATAAAATCAAATGACCAGAGTAAACAAAAACACAGGGAAAATTGAAAAAAATAGCATTTCATTCGAGAAGAGCATCTGTTACTCCATATTGTAATCTAATTTTGGGCGTATTAACGGTACACCAAATAAGAAAAGCATCTGCTGCATCCCAACCATCAAATTTCCAGCACTCACCTCTCTCGATCGCACAAAAGCGCTGCCAGCACCATACACAATACAAAAGATATACTTATAGCTATATACAATCCAGGTGGAGTCTCGGCTTTACCCCCCCAACACGTATGAACATACATAGAAAGTAGCAGCAGCGGCCGACTCGTCGCGACCTCTCAGCAACCGCCGCGGTAACCAATAGTACCCCGCAGCAGCAGCTTCGCCCCATTACCAGCAGACCGAGCCACCGTCGTCGTACGACGTCACATCGCGCGCGAGCGGCGCGGCCTCGCCGCGAGGACCGGCAGAGATCGCGCTCGGCGTCTGCGTTGGCAGGACGTCGACTCCGCCGCGCGTTATATACTCTATCTATATATCGTGTCTATGTGTGTATCTATATAATACGCGCGTGCTATCTGTCTGTCGCGCGTTTCTCTCGTACGTACGTGGGCGAGGATATACATAAACGCGACCTTTTTGTTTTTGTTTACCAGTGAAGCAGACACGAGGAGAGAAAGAGATATATATATATAAGTTGTGTGTTGTGTGATCCGGGCCCTACGCGGCTGGCCAGTGCTGCTGAATCAGTTCTCTATAACTTGCTCAGTGCGTGTACAACTTGTATATGCGCGAGCGGACAAAGATTCGCTCGCCTACTTGCGTTTTCCCATGCTGCATGTGACAAGCTTTGGCTGCACCAGCCTCAACCTCGCGGCATTGTAAACGAGGGAAAATCGAGTGCGCGTGTTTGTGTGTGCGTCCGTGGATAAAGAGAGGCACAGAGGTACCTGCTGTACACATATACGTCGCACTACAAAGTGCGGGCCGTGCGCGAGCCATGGCGCGCGGGACTTGGGTTCGCTCCGTAATGCCGTCGGCCCTAGCTGCCGTGTATCCGCTGTGCCGGTGATGATGACGACGGCGATGACGACGACTACTGGCCCTCCGCCACGCACCAGCGGCTGCTACCAATCTTCTCGCTCGGCGGCCCAGGAGGCCGTGTCCTAGGCGCTGCGATCCATAGTGTCTCTCTAGTGTGTGTGCGCGACGTGTCTCTATCTTCTGCTGTCTATAGTATACAAGTGCATCAAGACTCTGCTGCTCCGCTGATTAGGGCGACCGAGATCGCGAACAGCCCAGAGTCATGAGACGGATAAGTGGTAAGCGCTGCACTACTCTCATGCCTGATGCCCGCCTGTCCATCCTTTTTTCCCGCTCCCGCCTGGATTTGGCTTTGTGGGGAGTGATGGATGTGGTTTTGGTGTGTGTGTGTGTGTGTGTGTGTGTGGGGATTTTCCTGCGGGACTGTAGTATACGCTCCCGATGATGCCGCGCGATGAGGTCATTGCATTCGGAGAGGGGGATTCTATACGCTATGTACAAGGCGAAGGATCCTCGGGAGATTGGCCGTCTCTTGCATGCTCGCCCTGTGATTAGGACGTTCCTTTTGAGGGGCTCTGTATATAGTGTATCTGTGTGTGTATCTACGATAGCGATGGAAAGTTTCTTGAACGAATTTTGTAATGGCTGTTCAAGTTTTTTTTATTCGCTCGCGATAAGCAGTTTTTGTAGTTTGATAGTAGAACCGTAAGCGATACAATGGTTTGTAGTTCTCATTACCACAATATATCCGTTATAGTTATTCGCGCCTGACGCAGAAAAATTAAACATCCTTCGTTAATTGTATAATTACAAGAGGATTGCTCCAATTACAGGGCATGTATTCTATTATCATAATTGGGATAAAAATGTATCTTAACCGGCATGCGCACAATTTAAAATCATTTACATAAATATGAATATTAAAACTGTGCTATGTAGATGTGCCTTATATTGTGTATAAATTTGAAAGTCATTATGTCTTATAAGAAGCTTGTAAAACTTGATACAAGTACAACAACTTTACCTACAATCGCACAAATTCTGTGTGTAGGCTATTCAACTGGCAGAACCAAGCGATCTTTATTAGTTCTAATAAACCACTTTGCTTGGTGATAAAACAGATTTTCTTATAAACTTTTCTCTCGGGGTTAAGTAAATAAAGTCATCGCCCGCCCTAAAGTTGCGCCCAGACGGCAAAATTTCTTTTCAAGTCCCAAACTCGCTAATGAAGTTTCGCCCTTACGACGAGGAGGGGAAAAAAGTCGTGGCGGATCTTCGCCTGCAGGCCGCGCACAATTTTAATTCCAGTGTCGAAAAAACTTCGCTTCCGACGGCAGACCGTGAAAAAAAAACACTCCTTGAGGTCGAGTCCTTGACGTCAGGCTCACATACACACACTATTAGATAAACTTGTTAAACGTTCCTTATTCATACTTACATACGTACACTGATTTAAAAGTCGCGGTCCGCGCGCGTAATCATCGCGAAACAAGTTGCGTAGGTAGCCGCTAATTTGAACGAAAATAATGTTTTAGATATGTTAATTTTCATGTTAAATGCGGATAGTCAGTTAATTAACGTTTCTGATTATACAAACGTATACTGAAAACTTTAGATATTGTAAAGAAGTATAATATATATACGCTTTTGCAGGTGGATGAATTTTTACGTAAAGCGGTATATTCGCAAAGAAAAAGATAGCCTTATATCTATGTTGCATAAAGTCTTGTAGCGTGAAATGTATGTTGTGTATAGAATATCAGTCTGTGTGTCAAGAGATCGTTACACATTTTGTTATTGATAGCGTTACGAAACACGTACCATCAATCGACGCAACTTTATACAGTCGTAAAAAAGTATTTAAAAAAAAACGCGTGCACGGCATTGCTCTCTAAACTATAGACACAGACATGTATACACAATTTCCAGTCACACGCGCCATATATACCTCGTTCTCGCTCCCTCATTGCACGCGTATATAAACGTAACTTTACGCAGTCGCGTTATACACGTCGGTGGCGTCGAGCAGCTGTCTCCTCAACAAAATTCAGCTGTATTTCCCGCAGGACAGTGCCCCCGCGTTCACACATACAATACCCCTGCCCACATGTACGCATACGTGTACACATACGTACATATAGAAAACACACATGACGCTTCGCCATTGTCCTCTCTGAAATCTCTAATCCATCGGATTTGCTTCCGGGGTCGAAAGTGCACTGGATTTCTCTCTCTCTCTCTCTCTCTTTCGCTCACTGCTCGTTTATATCGCGAGATCGAACGAACCAGAAAAGAAGGAAAGAGAGAGAGAGAGAGAGGGAGAGGGAGAGGGAGGGGGATAAAAGAAGAAAAAGAGAGAAAGACAGATCACGACACAGCACATACACACACACAGACATATCCAGGCGAGAGCGTCCTTTACACTTACGTAAGGCCTTGGGTCGAGTCGAGCAAGCAGCGCATGTATATAGCAAGAGAGCAGCAACAGCAGGATATTTGCCTCTCCTCCGGGGCCTTTTAGCTATAGTTTCGACCGGCGAAACGCGTTCCCGTGCACGGGTATATACGTTGTATACTTACGCTGCTTGCTCGTTCGCTCGCTCGGCTCTGCTCGCGGAGGATTTTCAAGGCTGCGCGAGAGCCGAGCGCTTAGCCGAGAGAGCGAGAGAAAGAAAAAGAGAGAGCTACAAGCCGTGCTCCTCTCATCGGATATACACGCGCGCGCACTCTCTGTTCAGTGCTTTTTGGGATTTCGAAAAAGATAGCTGTAGGGGATGGCTTGCTCGGTTTTAAGTGCCGCCCGTAGCTAATGAGGTTTCGAGAAGGTGATGACTGCCAGATTAGTGAAAATGCTTCTTCCACGCTTCGGAGGCATGGCTATTGTCCAGTCGCTGGTGTTCTGGACCCTGTAAAATTTAGGGAAACCAGAGAATCTTGGTACCTATTAATTAAGGAGATAGGAAAATGTGTGGTCGTAACTTTGGGACCTCATAAATATAGTCTACTTATTTAAAACAACTTTAAAGTAGTCTAACATAATTTATCCTGCTTTATGTTAGATGAAATGGTACGACTAATTAACTTATACTGGAGAAATCTTAACAACAGAGGTATCTGTTCGACTATAGAGCTGCTATCCTTATCTCTTTATTGTAGCGCGAAAGAAAGTTCACGTAAAAGTTGAATTGACTAATGACGCGGTCAAAGAAATTATATTATGCTCGGTTGAGCGAAGTTCCAAAAGTTATTTAATAACTAATGAGCATACCCGATACACGTACGCACTTATTAAGGAAATGACATATTTACAATTTTCACGATCAGTTGACCATATTAGGATGACGCGCACTTTCTAATTCGGACTTTTAGCTGCGCGCACGCCGTAATAAGGACTCTGAGGCGGAGCTTAGGACAGTTTATCCCTGTCTCATGAGCATGTACTAGCGGCAAGACAATAATGGGTTATTAATTTTATGTAAGACAAAGTATAGATTTTTCTTAGAAATACATGCAATTTGAATGACAAGAGATCATTGCCCTCTCTGTGTATGTGCGCGGTATCACTTTAATTTCCTGAGAATATTTTTCGGAGTATACTTATAATATCTGATAAAAAGGTTTTGAAGAAATATTGTCTTTAATAACAGAAACGCACGGAAGAATTTTGTAATAATAAATTTAATAACTGATTCATTATGCGGTTCATTATCTTTGACCATCTTAATAAAATTGCCTTTTTACCGTTAAGCTTGATATATAAAAAAAAAGTTGTCAAAATTAAAATAAAACCTCGCGTAACAGCCTTGGATAAGAGCGCGAACATCGTTTAAAATGCCAAAAAATGCTGCCCTTTAACAACCGGGACAAAAACGGCTCGTAAAACGGCTCTCCTCCCGTGTACTCTTGATCAAGAGCTTCATCAGAACATCCGCGCCACTAACGAGAAGGAGAAAAAACTTTCTCGGTATTACGCCTACCCCCCCCCCCTTCTTTCTCTTCTCCCTCCTGCCAATATAAGGTTAACTTCGCGAAGGAATGCACTTGCGGACGTACAGCACAACGACGACTCTTCACCCGTACAGGCCAAAGACATGACGAACGGTCATCGAGTCTTCCGCTGTTCCCTCGGTCAGTCGCCTACGCGGCGCGTCTCTCTTGCTCGTGTATGTAGCCGCTGGATCTACAACTACACGGGTTTGCCTTCTTCCTCCTTCTATATAAAGAGAGAGAGAGAATGTTTATGTAAGCTTTGCCACGAGAAGGGACGGAGAAAATCGGACGCTGCTGCTGCTGCAGTCCGGCGCGAGGAATTAAAGCGCAAGGGGGAGGAGAAAGAGCGACGCGTAATCGGATTCTTAGCCGTAAGACACGCGCGCACAAGCAGCAGGGGTAAGTCGCCCGCGCCGTCTACTTCGAATCGATCGCGGCGCTACTCTCGTTAGCCCTTTCGAAGACTTACGATCGCCGTACGCGCGCTCGCCGGCTGGCTATAAGTACGGGCAGCGGACCAGAAAACGCGGAGGGAGATGGAAAATAATAATGGCGGCCGGGGGGAAGCAGCGACGCGATGATAAAGGAGAGGAGGCCGCGCCGGCAGGATGTGGGAGTGGAAGTGCGTGCGCGCCTCGGTGTCTGTCTGCGTGTATGTGTGTGAGCTGCATGTAAGACGCGGTCGTCGGTGTACGAAGATGAGGAGAGGGGAGAGATAAAGGATTTTTAGCGCAGAGTGAGAGAGAGAGAATCGATGGCCGGGTATGATTTCGCGAGAGGTACTCGCTCAACCTCTCACACTCGCGATCGTTATTAATCGGCCTTAACGCGCGCTCACCGCTTCTCTCTGTCTCTCGCTTCTTTTGCGCGCCCGAGTTTTATTGGCGCGATAAGAACGATTTTAATTTTATTAATGCCCTTTGTTACATCTGATTCGACTTTTGTCTGATTTACAGACTCATAAATAGTGAGCCAAAGTAGTGTGCTGTAGGGAAAAATGATATGTTGTATTTTTTAAAAAATTATTAAATCTTCTTCTTTATTCTTTTGCTCGCATGCGTTCTCATTTCTCTCATACGTATACATGTATTACTAATAAATTCTTCGTAAGTCACTTAACGCAAGGAAGTAACGTATAATTAAAATACCACCTTGCATAGTTGTCTGTTATTATAGTATACAAGTTCAAAGAAAGATTTTAATGATGGTAAGATTAAATTTTTTTCTTTAATAAAAGCACTGACATACATTGCTGTCAATTAATTGCTATATACAAACAGATTTGGTCAAAACGCGAATGATTTCAAAGCTGCAATAAATTTTTTTGTTTTTTTTTTGCGGTTCTTTTTTGCTTCAAATTGATAGGTGTAATAAAAAATTTAAGTGTCATCTTACAGTTTACAATTTATTGCAGCGCGATATCTGTTTTCAAAGGCTCTACAATCATCTAAAGTATACAATAAAGTATTAAATATATTAGCTAAATGATACATTTTTATTTTATTAAAAGTTAAATATCTTGCGACTCTTTGAAAAACATTATCTATCATACCTGGTCGTGATTTTGTAATTTTGAAGAGATATTTTCGCTTACACCTCAACCACGAAAATCATATTTACAACGGTATAACTGAACTTTCTCTTCAAGAAAGCAATGCATTTTTTCAAATTTTATGGACCTTTAAATGTGCATAACGTCTCATATTGGATATTAAAAATATTTTATACTTGCAACTCTCACAAGTCGAAGAAGGCTTCAATTATTTGCCGAATTGTGAATGAAAAAAACCAAAATATATAATCATAAAACTTTTGCATAATTAACATAAAATAAACCAGACTTATATTTTCTGTTATTTATTTCTGAAAATTTAACGGTGCAACTAATTTTATGTACGTTTCATCGAATATATGCGTTTTTTAGAAAGTCTTTAAATATGATGTGTAATATTGCTAGATTATAAACGTTAAAATATGCAAGCAAGGTAATTTTGAACATCGAATTTATATACTCACTTCGAAATTATATTCATTTATTTTATTTTCAAATTATATATTCAATCCGAAATTACTAAAATATAGCCTAGACGATGCGTTGAAATTATGATTCAAACACGACCCGAACACGCAATAAAAATGTTCATAGCGAAACAAAGGTTGGTCTTGCATTCAAATTAAACGTAATCAAAATTACGTATTTGGAATCTTAATTTCATGTACATCTGTTAGCATACCAAATTACTTTTAGTTTACTCGTTAAAGACACAATTGTTTTAAACCTTTAAAGTAATATGCTGTTATTCAACATTTAATGTGCAAATTATTATATTTAATATATCAATTAAGGGATGTGAATTTTGATGAAATTTAAATTTAGACCAGGGATTTTGCTTCTCCATAAAGTGATAACAAAGAGACACGCTGCTCTTCCCGTTGTGTCTGCATTTTCACTTTGCCTGTTGTCGAAATTCTGCCAAAATAGTGCAGATTCATTCTATCATGCAACGTATTTGTCAGAAATTTTCCATTTATTTTGATATTTTTCATGGTGTACACCCAAATATTTAGCTCGACAGGAAAATTAATATAAATATTTTCTTTCTTTACGCTCCGAGCAGATTTCTGTAATCCTTATAAAAAATTCTTTTTATCCGATAAATTATAGGGAGAGAAAGAGACTAGAGCGAGGGATGTAGGTGTAAAAGTCGGTAATTTATTTCGGCCCTGAAAATAATTTCGTCTCGCGAAGTTGTAAGAAGTGTCGGATAAAAAAATATCGCGAAAGAAAATAAATAATAAGCGAATATACGGCACGCAACAATCGCGCCGTAACTTATTCGAAAGGTTTGAAGTAACAATTTTCGAAGGCGAGCAGCAAGATTCACAACTAACATTTTAAGCAGGCAACTATAAAGACGGAAGGATTGGAAGAGGGAGAGAGAACAGCAGCAGCAGTCGCATAAAGTGGCACGTTACGAGGGCGGGCTCGTAAAATCTTAGCCTCGCGTATCCTGCATTCGTCCACGGGACTTGTTTCTCTCCGCCTCTCCTCCATCTTTCGCTCGCTCTCCGCGCTATACCTTCTCGTTTTCATTGCCCTTTCTCTCGTCCGCAAGAGAGAGAGAGAGCCTATCGCTCTCTCGTTCTCTCCCTCGTAATAAAACATAAACCGTAGTGGAAAGTACCGCTCGACAGGAAGAAAAGGCACTGCTTCTACTCGAAAGAGAAAGAGAGAGAGAGAGAGAGAGAAAGAGCAGGAGAGTTGCGCTATGGCGGCCACAGACCCTTGGATTTTGAAGGGATCGAAGACCGCTCGATGCTGCTGCTGCCGCTACGGCGAGCGAGCCAACCTCGAGAAATTCGAGATACCTCGGCTTCTTCTACTCCTCCACCTCTTTCTCGTCGTCCTCGTCTTTTTGCGGGGGAATGTAGTAGTCTGTCGCTGCTTTCCCACTTTTATATATATATATAAATCTGCGAGCAATTTTTTTCCTCCGTTATATACTTATTGCTTCGGTAGCACAGGAAAGAATATTCAGCATCTTTCTCTCTCTTTTACTCTACCGGCGTGGGAACGAATTTGTCGCCGATTAACAGACCGGACTCGTGTAATGCTGCTCCTCGCGCGACGCTCTTATCGATCGATCGACGATATGCGCTTCGCGAAATTACAGCCGGTCTGCCGGCCGGACTGCGGAGCGAGTTTTCGGAGAGGGAACGAGAGATTTAAGAAGTCGACGATGTCGGAGAAACGCCTCGGGCGGGTTAAAGTGCAGCCGAGTACCTGTGCGCCTGCTTGTTTCTCTCTTTTTCTTTTTTTTTTTACTCCACTTTGGCAATCTCGCTCGATCGCGGAACAATAAAATTCGAGGGTTTTCGGATTCCCGGTAAAGTGGTCCCGGTGAGGTAGCAGCCGAGGTGTTAACGTGCGCAGAGTATCGACGAGTATATGTAGTATACTACATATATACACTATAGCGTTGAAGAAAAAGTGTTTGCCGCCTGGAATTTACTCGCGTTTGGATAAACAAACTTTATTTTTTTATGATTTTGTCGAGAACTTGTATTTTTCTTTTTTTGGTTTTCATAAACCGGATTCAGTCGCGGATGGAAAAATAAAAGATGATAGTTCGAGTACAATATTGAGGATTAACGAAACAACAACGCGGTTGCCTCACTGCATTTTATTTAATGCGCATAAACTTAAAAATTACATTGTCAGCCGCAAAGTAAAGTTACGACTGTAATCCGTTTACGTGGTCGGTAAAAGAAGTCAGAGTTCAGGTAAAGTACTAAAGATATGGGAGTGAGCCGACTCTTTTTATAGAGGTATCAAATGTTTGAAGTAAAAACTAAGAGTAGTAGTAGCTTTTAAACTACACTTATAAGCCTAGTGAAAAATCCACTGCTGAATTCAAAAGTATACATCTAGCTCAATGACATTGTAATTTCTCATATAACGTAACGTATTACTTGAAACAACGCTAGACTTTATAGAGTGTCGCAACAACAACAAGACGATCGAAAGTACTCGCACAGCCGCGAAACGTACTCCTCCGTAGCGATGAAAAGCAAGAGAAATATTTGCCCTCGCACAAAAGCTGCTCAGTATATACATACATACATACACAGAGAAGAGCGGACCACCGGGACTGTAGCATCACGCGATGCTCACCTCCTAACGTAAACACGGAAGCCGCGAGCGGAAGCCCAAAAAGGCGAATTAAAACTCCGGCGATTAAACGACAACGACAATTCTCGCTCTCTCACTCTCTCTCTCTCTTTCTTGTCACAGCGTGTCGTTGTCGCATGCATCAATATCGACGCTCCTTCCGGTTCACTAAAAATAAAACCCGTACTACAACGTTGCCCTCTCGCTCACTCGCTCGCTCTCGCTCACTCGCTCGCTCTCGCGGCTCGAGAAAGCCTTCGACGGCTTGCATTTACGTGCTCCGGGTCCATTGACCCTTATCTTCCTCTCCCTCTCCCTCTCTCTCTCTCTACTCCCTCTTGCCCTCGCGTTTCGTCGTCGTGGAACAATCGCTCGCCTGTACACGTATGTGTGTGTATGTGTATGCGCGAGTAGACGCTGTATATATACACGCGCGCGCGGGGATTTTTTGGACAAACGCCCAGTGCGGAGAGAGGGCATTAGATGAACATCGCCAAGGAATCGATGCGCCATCTTTTTCTTTCTCGCAGGAGGAGCTATAGTACACGCGCGGGCGGACGGAGATCTTTGTGCGCGAGAGATTTCGCGGATCCTCTTGTATCTCGTTTTTCAGTTGGCCTGTGCGCACGCGCTGATTGTCCTTTTGGAAAGTTTCTGGTGAAGTGGAACGGTCTCGCTTCTGTATACATATATAGAGCTATATACAGAAAGAGAGATCGCGCGCGCCATTGGCTCGCGTGGATGAATGGCTTATGCAATTCGGTAGGGAGTTTTGAAGAATTTAGCCGATTCGGCGAAATAAAATATTGAGCGATGGCGTCAAATAGTTTCGTGCGTTGCGAAAAGCATTGCACAACTTTTACGTTGTTGAATTATGTTAGATCTCTATTATTTAATCAGTTTAAATTAATCATTTCTGTACTGAATAAAAATTTTACTTTTGGCTACTGTAAACCACATTAGAGTATCTTTTTTATTTCTCCTTGTGTATTAAAATCCTCTTTTTTTTAGAATTACGTTGTAATAAAAAGTTTTACACACTAGCCATCATGGAAAATGAAAAAAAAAAAAGATATAACGTGAATGTCTCCCATTCCGCCGACTGTTTAATTTTCCCATATACACTCTCTGCAGCGTCATTTAATAATGGCAGTGTCTTTATTTCTCGTTACGGTTCACGTCCGGAAATAAAATACGTCGCGGTGTTACTTTATCAAAATCCAAACACGCGCAACCGCAGCTAATAAACAATTCTTTACGAGCCTATATCCTCCCGAAATTTATTAAGTTCCCGCGCATCACGCGTGGTACGTCTAAAACCAAAATTTCCATAACGCTTTTTACGCCCGTAAAAACATATAAAGTGTGTCGCGCGCTCGCGCGTAGTAATGAAGCCATCCCATAAACATGAATGTCCCCTCCCCTTTCCCCGTCTCACTCTCGCGGCGACTCGGAAAGTCCATTTTCAAAAAAGAAAAAAAAACATGAAGCACGAAATAAAAACGCATAAACAAGAGGAGGAAAAGGGGGGAAGCGCGACGACGACGACGACGAAGCGCTCGTATACTTCCGAAATAATCGATGCAAATGCCATGCGACCCGCGCCAAATCCGTTTGATATCCTTCCTCCCCCCGCCCTTTCCCCGTGGCTTAAAACCGTAAATTCGAGGCTTATGCGCTCTGGGACTCTGCTCGCGCACTTTCGTCTCCTCGCTTCATAGTCGTAATCTCGATCGCCCCCGCGCACAGCGAATCAAACGCCAACAGCGAGGCTTTTCCGGTTCTCTCGGACGCGAGAGATTGAGGGAGAAAGAGAGAAAGCTTATTAGGAAAATAGAAATCTCAGTCCCCCCTCGCGAAGGAGGCCGCTGCCTCGTATATATGTATACGCGGAGATGCACGAGTGTGTGCGTGAATTGAGATGCGATGCCGGAGGAGGGAGGGAAAATCCTCGACCTTCGCGTACTATAGCGGTGCGCGCGTGCGCGCGATCGTTTCCGCGTCTTTGTTGATCGACAGAAGGAGAAGGGACGCGGAGAAGCGTGTTTTGTGTAATGTGTAGGCGATGTAATGCAGAAGGAATTTCTTTTATTCTCTCTGCACCTATGTTATTTGCTCTTCGATTTCCGTCTACGTTTCTTCAAACCTTTGAGCTATTGCTGCTGTTGCTGAAGCATCTCTCAAATGAATTTCAGTAAATATAGAGCATCCGAGTTTCAAAGAAATATTGTTGATTGAAAGTTATCTCGTAAAAATGGATTTATACGTGAACAAAAACAAGTGGTATTATTATTTTCAATTTTGATAAATCTTCTTTATAATAAAGTTTAAATGAGAAATTCTTTCACGAATCGATTTACGATCCATTAACATTTTCTCGTAAAACCTGTCGAGTTAAATACAGTGTTGTTTTCTTTGCAATTGAACTCTGGATTCCTAGAAAATAAACACACTTATACGTGAAGATGACTAAGGTGTACATTCTTCCCATTCTCTCGAAGAAATACTTGTTTTTCAGTTAGATTCTTTTCAACTTGGAAAAAATTAAACAATGTCTGATTGACAGTTAATGTACACAGCATCAATATTTAAAATAAATGAAGCGATAACTATATTTATTGTAGTTAGAAGAGCTGAAACAATACATGCGATTATTTTTCACTACGACGAGTCTGTTTGAAGTTATTTATTAAAAAATTACTTGCAACTGCTCATACAGAAATCACTGTAAAAGTTATTTTCCCCATTTTAAAACGGATTTACATGAATAAACATTAAACGACATGGTATTGATGATATCTGAAAAAGCCCTCTTGTAAAAAGCTACTTTAACCGTCCAATTTGTAAGAGCTCAATATTCAAATTTGATCCAGTCCCGTTACACCGCTTCAAAGCCCTTTAAAGCCTGCCATCGCAACGCCGCGCTACGCGAGCATATAAAAATTTCAAAAATTTATTCCACCCCGCGCGCGATTCGACAGCATACCTCGATGCATCTCTCCGCGGAACAATGAACTGCCAGCATATCGCCCAGTACAAACGAGCCGCAAAATACATGGAAAAAAAAGTTCTCCATCCATCGTCCATCAATAACAGTCAGTTCTAGACTCACGCGAGCGGATGAAAAAAAAGCTCGCGCGCACGGTACACGACACACGTCATCCTTAATCGACAATCCAATTACAGCCTCGTGATTCACTCTGTACGCCCCACCCGCTTACTCTCGTTCATCTGCCGGAAACTCATCACATCGTTGCTCGAATTTTTCGATCCCATACGTGTGTAAGCGGCTGCGCGCGATCGAAAGAAAACTAAACTAAAAAGAAAGCCACGTTGGAAAATTGCTCTCTTGACGCGTGAGAGACCGCGCGCGATATATACATGAAAAAGGAAAGCTCCACGACGTGCTGCCATCATCGGGATCATCGCGCTGCACACGCGCGCAGAGAGCAGCAACATCGCGGGTCCCGTATGTACGCGAGCTCTCTTTCTCCTTCGTATATATAAGAGCTCCGGGCTATCGAGAGGTGCGCAGAGATCGCCGTGTATAACACGCGCCATGCGGGCTACTGCCGAGCGCGTACGCGCTACTTTTCACGCATATAAGAAAGCGCGCGGGAGTGTACAGAAGTGGGAGAGAGAGCGAGCGGACGAGTATGCGAGTAGTGAGTATTATGCGCGTGAAGAGGCTCGCAAGAGAGAAGCCTTGAACGAGCTGCTGCTACTTTGCCGCTGGAGCTCAGAGAATATATACGCACGGTGCTTCGCGAAGGTCTGTGTGTAGGTGAGAGATGAACGCAAGCGGTTTTTTTTATAGCCCGCGGTGTTGTATGTGGCCTCGATATCGATGTACTTTGCAATCATATTTACTCGCAGATTATACTGCTCCGAAATTTTAAAAGCACATGGAAATTTTCTGATTTTTATGAGTTGAAGATGAACTACAGGCATGTTTATTCGGTTCGTCATTTGAACTAAATCGAGCATCGTTATCTAAATGACTGCCGCAGTAGAGTACATCCAGCGATTGAAAGAATCACTTTATTTGCCAGTCGCACACATACCGAAAAAACGCACACTTCCGCTGCCAAGTGGCACACGAGGGAGAAGAAGGGGAAGAGGTGCACACACTGCTTTTTCCCAAGAAGCACGCGCCGTAAATTCTTGGCAATCACGGTAGCCCAAATCGAAGACGGTTATCTCTCTTCCTCTCTGTGCACTCCTCTCGAAGACAATGCTCTCCGCTCCTGCCCACGCTGCACACACACACACACACACGCAAGCGCTCGACTCGTCGGCTTTTTAGCGCACGAGGGCACAGCAGCAGCAGTCCGTTCACCTAATCCCGTAGTCCCGGGCGGCTATTTTCCCGAAGTAGAAGAGAACGCGATCGCGTGGGGGGCGCTCGTGAGTTTCCTCAGACGAGGATAAAGTCCTTTGGCGTCAAGATGATATCGAGGAATGAACGTGGGATGATGCTGGGCTTTGGCTGGAATTTGAAGGGGTGGAATTGTGTGTATTAGGAGAGGAGAGACTATGGGGATTTCCCAGAGAGACGTCGAAAGTAGTTTCTTTCTATGACACTATTTTTTCCGGAGATGTTAATCTGAAAATTGACTTTTTCGATGCGACGGATACAGGATAAGCCAGGCATTTTAAAATAATTATTAGGCAAAGTCATTCTCCCACTGCCGTGGATTTTCTTATGGTTAAAAGCTTTTTATAGAATTGGTATCTATATATATACGATTAAAAGTAACATTATATATATCTACAAGAAAAATAGCATATTGTATTAATTTTATAGTATAATAAGACAATGCGTTATTAAAAAACCATCACAGATATCAATACGTTAAATAAAATTAGAATTGAATACAAAAAGGAACTGCACGTACTATAGAATCTATACAAGACAAAACCAAAGGCAACACATATAATACTCTGCACAAAAGCACGGCAGCATAGTCGGCTGTCTAAAATTTTGCACGACCACACACACAAAATCCCTTGCGACTTTTCGACAGCCGTCCGGCCTCTCCTACCGCTGCACACGCACAAACCATTCGAAACGCAGGCATGATACATATATATATATAAGTTGTGTTAGGGTGTACGAGTGTGGGTGCCCACCTCCTGACGGCGGCTCAGCGACCTTGAAAGTCGTAGCGCTCGACGCGCGTTCTCCCCTGGTACTCTCTTTGTTCGTTCGTGCCACTCGCGTGTGTATATATGTATATGCATCTATATACGCACGTGCGCATACTACACTTTCGCGCTCGCGCGAATCGAGTGCTTTATACTCGCGCGTATATATGCATACATACGCGAGCGAGTAGCGCTGCTTTTGCTCGGTGGATGGATTGAGGCGACACGAGCCCTCTGGGAAACGGGGCGAGCGTCCTTTTCGGAGCAGTAGCTATATAACCACGTCCTCGTGGCACTCGCTTTTAGTCGCGTAAAGGCAAAGCGCGCGCGTGTCTGTTGAATATATACGTCTGTGTATGTCTGCGAGAGTAAACGATGCAATAGCCAGGACGCGCGAGCGGGGATAAAGGCATAGTATTGACTCGTCGGCTCGCCGGATATTCGAGAGCGGTGTCGTGCGCTAGTCGTGTAGTGAGCGCGCGCGCGCGCCACGGACGTCGGGAATGACTGGTTTTAAAGCTTTCGTGCGATATTATAGCAGAGGAGAGAAGGCTATTTCGATTCGGACATTATACGGGTAGTTTAGAGCGGATTCGAGATATACATTCCTTCCTGTTAAATTGACAGGGATATTGTGGGAATATCTGTTATGCTGCTGAAGCAGTCTTTTTATGATTTTTTTTAGTTTTACGGGTTTAATTATGGGATTACTTTTCTAATAAAGTTAATGAATCATTTTTTTTTATCGTACGTATCTTGTCATAAAAACATAAAAGTAAAATGAAATTAAATTAATAACGGACTGCAAGGAAAAAATAAATCCGCGAATGCCAAAAATTTCACTCCAAACTTTTATGACTCATAAATTATTCATACAATTTATAGAGAGTAGATTTTCGCAAAAATTTTGACACGTGTTTCAAAACCTATAAAACCGTCCAACAGCATGAAGAAAATATAATGTTCCAAAGTGCCAGAAAAATTATTATCATGTAATATGTATAAGAGAACGGCGATTGTTTAAAAATTCATCTTGAGTATAATATGTATATAAGAAAGGTATATTTACATCCGCAAAAAAGCATTGCTAACTAAAATCATAAAATTTTGATCTCAGGAATTCTCCAAAACAGAAATTGTTAGAGCAGTATCTATCTATTTAGTATCCCAACTTGAAACATTTACGTAAACATTTCCGTCGCCCAAGCGTACTCAACTACTCGCTTTGATCTCGCGTGCATATATATATCTCGCCGTAAAATGCGTCCATTACGCATTGATCAAGAATACGCAAAAGAGCTCGCGAGCAAGAGCAGCGTTAAATCAAAATCGCAAAAATTCCTCGTGCGCGCAAACATACTGCACGTCAGCCATTCAGTCGGGCCGCGAGCGCGCAAAGGAAAACAAACCCCCCGCGCTCTCTCACAATAGCGTACATACACACGCGTACGACCAAACCGCAGACGACCGAAAGTCAACAGAGCGAACCACGCGTGTAGTGCGATCAATGGAATTTCCTCCTCCGCTTTGCCGCCGCTGCACAGCACGCTGCCTTCGTTCGCTCGCTCATTAAAACCGAGACGAAGTGAAAACCGAGACTTTGCGCTGACGCTGAGGTAAGGTATACGTATATAGGCGAAAAAAAGAAGTAACGCGCGGACGTGCTAGCGTAATTTGCGATTTCCTCGCGCGTCGCGAGACGCCGTAGAGTTGCGTATATGTGTCTCGAATTATACCTCATTAAAAGCGCAGAAAGGGGGAAGGGGAGAGAGAGAAAGAGAGCGCGGCATACGCGTAATGAGAGAGAAAGAACGCGCGAGTGCCTGGTGTACGTTGTGTATATACCTTATGCACGCCGAGGCGACCTTGAAGGTGCGAACGCGGTCGACGCAGATAAGAGAAGAACCGTTGTGCCCTTACAGAGTTATGCAACGGCGATCTAGACGCGATCTTTATGATGTCACGCTCTTTTATTTTTCAGATCGACTGTATATAATAACGAGCCACTCTCTGCTGGTATACACGCTTCTCTTTTATTTTCTAATCGTGCGATGCTTGACCCCATTGGTCGCGTTACTACGACTGATTTTTTTCATTTTATATGCGAGTTCGCTTATCAAACTAGAGCGTTAAAGTATTTATTACGTTATGTTGTACTGTAAAAGGCGTGCGATTGAAATGAAATGATTCGTTTCTGATAACTACAACGATTTCGTTTAATATGTAGTAACGTTTTCCTAATAATTCACATTAAATTTATTTCATAAGAAATCCCTTTGTTCCCATTCGTATTCAAGTTAATTCTTATTGCAACCGATACACACTATATATTTTTTCTCTTTTATCAGTCACGCGTGTGTTCTTTTTCAGTAAATACAAAAATTTTAAAAACCCAAGGTAAATCCGTAAAGGAATACACCTCGTGTAAAGTTCCTCCGGCTCTCTGTTCGGTTCCATCATTTTTCAAGCTTATCAAAAAAATCACGAGTACAGTCGCGCATAACTCACAAAGCTCCGCCGTACGCAATTTCCTCTCCCTCGTTTCTTCTCTCTTTCCTTCCAACGCGCCACTCACGTTCACGTCGCGCATCAACGCACGTAAAATAAAAACGCAGTCACGTCCACCAACGTACATTACAACTCTGCCTGTACGCGCGCGCGCGCAGCTACTCCGTAATCTGCGTATTTCACGTTCGCCTTCCTCAAAGAGCTTAATATAAATCTTACTCCGTACTCGCCGCTCGCGCTTCTCCCCCGACGCCTGCGTGCGGCCGGCACAAAAAACCCGGCATCAGCGGCGCCCTTAATTAACGCGATGGATTCTTTTTTTTTCTCACCCCCTTTTTGTCCCCTCCTTCTTCCTCCTGTGCGGGGCACTGGCCAGGTGCGTAACCCGAACCCATGCAGGCGCCCGCGTGCGCGCAAGGCGACGACGACGGTGTGTATATATACACTGTGGCTACTCTTATATATCTCGACAAGCGCAGCCGGACTCTGACTAAACGTGGCAGCAGCGCAGTTGCTCCCCACATGAAAGCTGCTGCTGCTCTGTGTGTGTGTGTGTGTTTTTAGCGCGTGTGGACGGGTGTGGGCCACTGCCGCAAAGAGAGAGAGAGAGAAAGAGAGCGAACTGCACATGCACGTTCTCTCGATATGGCGCGGTTCATTGATTTTACTATATGTGCGGTTATATGCGTACCTATATGGGTTATTTGTTTCCCGATCTTGTATTCGAACCCCGGTGAAAAGGTTTGCTAGATTCTGCGATTACAAGTATATTGCCAAGTGCTCGTGCGCGTGCTCGATCAATGCCAGTTTTATTAGAGGTTCTGTTATTTACAACCCAACGCGAAAATCTGCGTGAAAGTGGATTTTTTTTTCATTCACCGAGACAACAATTTATACCAAACGCCTATCCTCTATTAATTGATATTAGAAATATATATTCATGCGTTTTAGTAATTTCTATATAGTGATAAATTTTAATTATTCCATAGTCGTGGTAGTATATAGTGAGTTTGAAAAATATTATTTTATAAAAAGGCGGTATTTTAATTAACTTATGAACGAATATGGAATGTATCGGAGAGCCAAAAGCATTTCGAGCAATTACCGCATAAATCATTAAAAAAATGCGCCCATTTGAATAATAAATTGAAAGGAATTTCACGAAAAAGAGCGGCCCGTAAGCGTGAGCGATAAAAAGCGAACGCTTTAATGCACTCGTAGCCATAAAAATCTCTATACACACGCCAAGAGAGGCTTTATAACAAAAAGCTGTAAATTTCGTCAATACACCTCCTTCCTTCCCCTCCCCCACTTAATTATTATTATACAGCGCGCACGGGCTTCCCTCAGCACTGCACCCGGTCACACTGCACGCGCACCTTTCCGAAAAAAGAAGCCACAGACCAAATGACACGTGCTACTGCAGCAGAAGCAGCAACAGCGGCGACGACGACGGCATGTGCACGTAACCGGGCGCCGGCCCGGCTGTCCTTCCCCGGAAATCGTTTCGGACGCTCCTCTTCGTCTCCTCCTCCTCCTCTTGCTCTTCTTTTTTGCGCTCGCGAATATATATGTGCGCGCCCGACGGAATTTCCTCGACAGCAAAAAGCCACTTGCCTTGCGCGCCATAAACGTCGTGCATTTTTTTTCTCCTCCGCATGCGCGCGCTCCACTGGCTTTTCGTTTGCGAATATAACCGCGCGGAGATGCTTGTTTTTGCTCTACGTTCTTGCGACGTAGCGCGTCTTGTACTGTATACTGTACTATACGCTATATTTGTGGTACTTGTGTGTGCGAAAGATGCTTTTTTAGTTTCTTATTTCTGCCGTGTATATATATATAGTGTTTGTTGCGATCATATATATACGGAACGGGAACGTTGTTTGTCTCGTCGGAGTTGAGCTTAATTATAACAGCCGCGCAATGAGATTTTTCGCCGTCGTCGTTGTGCGCATTGCGCAATCGATTCTATGATTGTTCCTGGCTAGTCGATTAGTTTTTTACGGCTCGCCGATAATTGCTTTGTTAGTTAATGGTTTTGCTGTTTTTTGCCAGATGAGAGCCGCGGACTATAAGCTAGACGCCTATATATAGAGGACTGACTAGGGGCTTTTTTTACTCGAATCTTACTCGTATAGAGTGTGTTTAGATTTTTGTCGACCATATACCATTGGTATTTGTAATTAAGCTCTAGCATAGAGTGTATTTCTTTTTTACGAGTTGTTTACTCGCTCGCGCAAAAGTTTAATCACGTACATTCGATTTTCGTTATACGATATATATGTAGATGCTAAAGTTTTTTTTTTACCTTTGTGCGTAAGCATTGTTAACGAAGTACCGTTCGAATGATTTGTGTCACGATGTTCGATTTGGGAGCCAATTCCTAAAGGAGAAGCAATTGAAGTTAAATTTGTTGTGCTAGCAGAAAAAAGTAGTGAGATCGAGATACAAAAAAATACGCTAATTGAAGACAACGAGGCGACTCTTGGCAATCGATTTAATTTCTTAGAAAGTCTATATACCTATATTAGAGACAATTAGCACATGCCCGTCACTATTAAGTTGAACCCAACCACGGCGACGACGGTAGCGAACGGTAAATTATGCAAACTCATCCATCCAAAATATCTTGTAACTAAGTTTGTCAGCAGGCGTGGAAATTATCTTATTAATCGCGACGGTCTAATCGGGTCAATTTCCGGCTAATGAAATCAAGAGGCGCATCAAATTTATTTTAATAAAATTGTTTAGTACTCGCTTGATAAGTTGGTCTATCATACACTGCTGTAAATTAAAATGCAGATCTTGAGATGACTTAATGATGTATAAAATAAATAAAATTTAATGATCAGATGTAAGTGTAACATTCCAATTATCGTTGATGAATGAAGCCTAGTTTTTTTAATTAGCGTTGACGCGATCAAGTGCAACAAAATATATACCTTTTTTACATAATATCATAATTTAGATATTAATAAACAGCAGTCATGGTATGAGAATAATTATCTTATTAACAGTTTTTCAGTTTTCATCCTTCAATGCTTGGAATTGTTTCATAACTATTTTTACACCTGAAGCGAAGCGTAAACAAAGAAAGATAAAAAATTACAATGACAATTGCAATTTACATTGTACTTCTTCCAAGGATGAAAAATCGTTGAAAAAAAATTATTAAAAATATTTTCTCCAGCAATATAAAAAGCCCTGCTGCCATGCATCATCACATACTATGGTATTAAAATCTTGATCCACGCATCGAAACAGCCTCTTTCGTGGCAATCTCTCAACTCCTGTTTTTCATTAGCCTCTTCTCTCCCACCCCGAGCATACACAGTCACGTCTCGTCTGCGTCCCTTATCAAAGTTTATCCAAAAGTCTCGACATTCCCCTTCCGTTTCTCTCTCCTCTCTCCTCTGTCGTCGAATTTTCCCGGATCGGTGCGCGCCGGCGTGACGGACGATTAGCTTCTGCGGTTGACGGAATTACGTTGGCGTGTGTAACTCTCTCTCTCCCTCTCATGTTTTTCCCGACATGCTCGCGTCGTCGTTCGATTACAACGTGACACCGGCAGCAGTATACCAGGAGCGCGCGCATACTACTCGAGAGTGGCAATATCGGCTCGCCTATATAGTGCGTGTATATATATATACACAGACATATATACATATATATACGCATAGGGAAGGCATTGTTCTTTGTTGCGCGCGAGCGCGGACGTAAGAGGGAGCGAAGGAGATTGAAAGGCGCGGTAAAAGCACTCGAAGAATTTCGGTGAAAGCTCTCGCCCCGGCGTATACAAGCGCACGCACACACTCACACTGGGTGGCGAGCGGGGTATTATAGTGTGGCTTATTTGCGCGCGCAAGAGAATCGTGGTTTCTGAATATTGATTTTTTCTCGTGACGAGAGGGAGCGGGGAGCTCGTGAGGAGAATTTCCGATCAACTTGTTATTGGTTTTCTTGTATTAATCATAATAATGCACTTTGCCGTCTCATAAATAGGAAAACCTTTATTTCGTATTCGTTTTCCGCCGAAATAACAGATAATAATAATATTGATGCTCGAAATTAGTATGTCTAATTCATTAACATACAATAACTCTCTAATGCTAATAAACAATTTGAAAAGTTTGAAAATTTTAACTGAAGGCATGGAAAGTTTCTTTTTTTTCCGAAAAATATTATGACTTTGTAGAATGCGTCAAATACATTTGCCATTGTCAAGAAATGACAGTAAAGTATTTGCAAGTTCTTAAATCACTCACGCAAAGTGATAAGACTTTTTTCTTAAGCAATATTTCATGTTCACTACACAATACTAGAAACAATTTCAAGCCTCCTATGCTCTCACTGAAAATTGCTATATTTCAAAAGCCGCGTGAGTTCTGTATTAAGAACAATGATTGGTGGAAAAGGGTCAAGAAAGCGACAAGAGTATAGTGAGGAATGACATTAAAACTTTACTGCAATGCATGAAAATTCGTAAAGTGCTCGTTGCGTAGATGTGAATTTTAATCGCTGAAATGCTTATATTGTGTGAATAGGTCAGAATAAAATTACGAGTGGAATGAATGGGGATAAAAATATACGATTACTTTATTTTACTCAATTTTAAATTCTTAAACTAATTCTTACGTATATTTCTTTCTGTTGCAGGTGAGTGTACAGTTATTTACAAATCCAGTTCAAGCCATTACGTAAGTCCAAAGTTGAATAAAAAATTTCGTCTAGCTAACCCAAATACGTGGAAATATATGTGATGTCTCTTGATGTCAACGAAATAAGACACGAACAACTGACAAATCGCACTTGACGATTCACTTGTTAAAATCACTCGTTAAAAAGAAAAAGTGAATTTGCAAAAGGTAAGGAGAAAAAAAAACAAGGCCGAGCGAAGGCCTCGTCGCTTTTCTCTGTACAGAGATACACGCGAGCAACATAATAGAGTGCGACAAAGAGAACGCGAGCGTTGACGAAAAGCCGGGGCAAGAAAGAGACGATCTTCCACTCGAATATGTCCTCTCCTCGCTTCGTCGTCGTCGTGCTCGAGCGGCTCCGTCGTCGTGCTGTGCTGCCTTTGATGTAATGACGCGTGGAGCCAGCCCGTCTTTGACGTAACTCTCTCACTCACTCTCTCTCTCTCTCTTCTTTCTCTCGCAGGCTCACTTTTCTTCCAGCTCCTGCGCGCGCACACCTTGTGACTGAAAGCGAGAAAGGGAGAGCTTCCTGAGCCTCTTTTAATTTGAAAAGGCGCGCATTCGCGCCCCACACCCTGCAAGCGTGCCTTGACGTTTTCATAAGGGCTTTTTTTCTCTCTCTCCCCAGAGAGAGAGAGAGAGAGGACGTGTCTCATCCTCGCGTGGCTATATACTTTCCCTTTCTTCACCTCTCCCCCGCGCGATACTCCTCCTTCCGCTGATGCGACGCGAAGGTATCTGCGTATACGCGAACTTGCTTCTGCTTTTTTTCTCGCTTTAATTTCGCGGATTTTCCTGGCGAGCTCGCGCTTCTTCGCTTCCATGCAGGTTCTTTTTCTTTCTCTGCTCTCACAAGCCTCCCTTGTCAGTACTTACCTTTTTTTTTAATTACTCCTTGGATGAGAAAAAAAACACGAGGACATAGTGTAATGATCAGCCAGCCGACGAGGTAAATTGCTTTGTGTACTCGACAAACACGCGGAAAGTTGAGACTCGCAAAGGCTACGGGAGCTTGGCATTCGTTGCTGCTAATCCTTATTTCCTCTCGCAGTATGCGAGTTGCGCGTGCGTATGGGTTCGGGTATATACTGGACTAGCTTAAACTTTAGATAACCTGTTTGAAAGTTTTAACACCTACGCGCGCGTGGAAAGCGCATTCGAGCTCAATGTAAACAAGGAAATAGCGCAAATGAAAATGCTCCCATCCGAGCAACATAGCAAACACACTCGAGGGTGTTTTAGCTTTGAATTTTCTGTTTTGTTCGAACCCTGTACGTATAATCGTGTTATCTAAAAATGTTTCTATAACAGATGCGTCCCCCGTTTTTTGCGGTATCTGTATCACTTATCAGCCTTTACATCACTAAACATCACAATTCTTTGATTACTTCCACGTAGATACTCGCATCAACACGCGGATGGTCGATAAAAGCGCATATTGCGCGCATGTATATATATGTATACGTGATCGTATATACACAAGAGATATACACACAACGCACACACGCGTTATCTTGCGTTTTCAATCGCGGCCGCCATATGGCATCGATCGCACATCCTGTGTTGACGCGTGACGTCGCGCGCAGACTTTTAAATATTATCCTTTCAAAAGTCGCGAGAGAGAGAGAGTGCGGTAAGCCGAAACCACTCGTTCTCGTTAGTCATTCCTAATGAAATCCATATGTCCCTTGTACGGCACGGGGATCGAATTATTCATGACCTTAAACGCGATACATCAAGCGGGTATATATATAATATATAGTAATGGCGATTATTAGCGCGACAACCCTTACAAGTGTCTTGTCGATTATGAGAGTGCGCGCGCGTGCCCATTGCGCAATCCGGATGTTTATAGTTTTCATTGACCCGAATAGAGCCCGCTAATAAATCCATTTGGACGCAATTAACTTCATTCAATGCTAATGCGCTATTTGTAAATAAATCGCGATATCGTCAAGATGTAAGATTAATTTCTTTGCACGACGTAAGTCATCGGTAACCACTGTACAATTTATTAGTTACTAGTTTTATTCATTTCAACTACCTATAATACTTAACAAGATGTTTGCTTTGAGTGATCGCCATTCTGCAGATGATTGTACTTAACTATTTTTTATTGTACAAAATTGTCTCTTTTCTGCTTCGAGCGTTGGCAGATTGTGAGAACATTATAAAAACATTCTATGTCCCGGTACTGTTTTGGATAACTTTATAAACACGCGATAAGAATGCGATGACGTCGATTTTAACTGTAGACGAAACAGTTATTGAACTAGCCCTCACAAAAGGCAGGGAGTGAGATCAGTTCAGTTTTGTTTGGAGGCGAGAGCAGAACGGTCATAACACAATTTATACCTATAGACATATATAATTCATTTCAGTTCATGATTATGAAATGTAATAGAATAAATTTTTTTCTCTATAAGGAGGTATGAATCAACGCGTATTTTATTAATCTGAAAATTAACGCTCGTGCGTCCACAAAAAGAACCGTGCAACCATGCAGCCTTTTTTACGCGCTGCGTGAAATCGCGCATCGCTAGAAAAACCAAACGTGCGACCTCCGCTATCGCTCGCTGTCTATGGTAAAAAAAAAAGAGACACTTTCGCGCGTGTGCGCTAATTCTATAAACGTCACTCAATTAACGTCGAACGAGCGAATCGCCGTAATTACACTTCAGCACCCGTATGCAACTATATAGTATACGGCACGCAGGCAAAGGAACAAGAGACGCGTATACGCGCGCGGATGCGATTGTAGAGGCAAATGAAGCGTCCCGCCGTACATAATACACCCGCGAGCTTTTCATTCAATCGGCGGTTGCGCTGCGCGATACCTCCGCGGACAATGCGCGTTCGAGAGGTTAAATCCGCCCCCGCGGCGTGCGCAAAAAGGACCGGCGGAATGAATGGGCTGAGAGTACGTGACGAGGCGTCCGGTGACCCGCGCGCGCGAATGCGCATTGCCGAATATATATATATATATATACACACACACACATACATATATATGTATTATATATGTGTTTGTGCGAGCGGCGTTTTTGCCAGTCGAATCGCGTCTCCCGCGCGCCAGTTTTATTTCTCTGTCTCTCACGTTTGTACGCAAGTCGCGAATAATTGACCGAGTACGCACGTATTGCTAGGGCTTGTATTACACGCTGCTCGAATTACCGATTTGGAAGTGAGAAGGAAAAAGAGGGAGAGAGAGAGAGAGGAGGGCTGGTGTGGAAGAGGAGAGAAGGGCGACTGGATTTAGAGAGGTGGAGGGAAAGTGATTACGCGCGACGCCTGTATTTTCAGGTGTCCAAGCACGTGAATCTTTCCGCCTGGCTTCGAGGAGAAATGTAGAGCCGAGGCGCCAAATAAATTGTCGCGTACAGCTCGTTTCTTTCTTTATTTTCGATAGTTGGTGCGAGAGTTATTTGATTTGACTTTTAAAAGAAGCTTTTATTCGCGGAAAATGATATTTGACTGAGAGGTTATTAGAATTGAAATACCAGGTTAGAATTAATTCTACTATACTTTAATAAAGTCGTCAAATTTTTTATCCTGATATAAATATAGTGTTCCTCGAAAATTGGAAAACACGTGTACAAATAACGGAATTAATTGAAATGAAAGTAAAAACACGAACAAGGAGTGTACTATAAGACAAGTATAAAGTAAAAACTCACTTGGTACTTTATACTTAACGCACTTGAACGTATTCATTTGGATTCGCGTATAAAAAAGAAAATTACATATAGTTTGACGCTAATCACGAAAACGCCAATAATGTTTTTAATACATCCAGCGAAAATCAGCGATTTCTTTTTGAAATAATTAACAGTGCACTGAATTCGCAAGTCTGCAAGAACAACCCACTTAGCTGTACTCGTTGGTCTCGAAATGGCGGGTAAAAATGGCAACTCACCGACACATTTTCCAAGAGTCTATTATCTCTCCGCGTGCGCATTAGCTCGTACACGCGACATCAGCCATTCGCGTCTACACCCAGTGGTATACACAGTGAAAATTCTCGGGCCAAAGCTCTGTTGACGCGTTGTTTACGAGCAAGTGAAAATAATTGAGCTCTCTCAACGCGTGACCGCAAAAAGAAAAGGAAAAATACTCTCTCTCTTTCTCTCTCTCCTTCTTCTCTCTTTCTCGTGGCCATTGGGAAACAAAACGCGCGCTATAGTAATTGTAAGCTGCGCGCTGCTCATGTCGGTCGATCGTATTCCACGAGAAGCGCGCACTCGTTCTCGTTTGTCTAATGAAGGACGGACAGCGATGCCGCGTGACGAGAGTGTTTTCTTTCCATGGCGATCGTCTTGTAAATCATTCGCCTGGCTAATTTTCGTATGTTTTAGGCTCTCGCTGTTTTGCAGGCGATACCGCGGGGACCGGATTCACGGAAGAAGTATTATGGAAATTGTTTACAAACTGTTTACCGTTTAGCCTGCTGTGCACTTTCCAACTTTTTGTCTCGGGACGATTGTTCGGCTGACCGCCTTTTTCGCTCTCCTTGTATATTATTGCTCCGTGACTCTCTTCATAGCTACGAGCCATCGTCGATTATTCATTCTTCCATGGGATACAGAAGTGGGAAAGTGTTTCGACACTTATTATATTCCGATCAACGCTGAACAATGTACCTGTGATTGATATACCTTGAGAATGTATAATACGTTTGTGAGACTCCTCTTCTATGCAGAAGAGCGCCATTTTTTTCCTTTCGACGTTGAGAATATTAAGCTTAAGCGCTTGTTGGTGTGTGCGAGCGTCGAGTTCGTAAACAGCAAGTAATAGAGCGACGTACGAGCGGGACGAGCGCGTATATTTTTTCCACTCGATGGGAGAGAGAGCCTCGGAAAAATTAAAACGATTCCAGTCTATTGACTCTACTCTCGAGGGTCCCAATGTAAATGGTTCCATTTCAATATTAGTTCCCACGTCGCTACGATCGCGCCTGCCTGCCTGCCTCCCTCCGATTAATTTCAATCGCTGATGAATATTTCATTGATTAATTCCATCTCGTCTCTCTCATTCTCCCTCTCTTTCTTGCTGTCGTTCGCGCCGTTTCTTCGCCCGTACATTTCTCCGGCTGCAAGTTTCTTCGAGCGTCGCAGCGATCCGCCAAGTTCGTAATTTATACTCTTTTGAATCGCGATAGCCCTTTGTGGCGGCAGCTCTTTCTCGCCGTTCCTTGTCTTGCTTAAACAAGGAAATTCATTTCGCTCTTTGCTGCCGACCGCTTGTTATGCTCTACCGTTTTATTTATATCTACGCAATTTGCCCGATTGTTTTCGCGTGAAAGTTTATATTAATGCTACTCTCCGCTTCATTATGTGGTTGCGTTGAAGTCGTACGAACGTATGAACGTAGAGGCTTATAAAATAGATCCTAATGGTATATATTTTATGTAATTTGTGGCTCAAATTGATCTTACGAGCGAAAGTTGCAATATGAAAAAGTCCAGATTAATGTTTTAATGCTGATGTTAGCTAATAATGATGTCTATATATTTTATACTTTGGAAAGTATTTTAAACGGGGTGCATTTTATGAACTAAAAGATTATAAAGTGAAATATTTTTCAAATTTCTATAACTCTCCTAAATCTCTTATACCATTTAATTAATGATCATAAATTATTTGATTGCCACGAAAATGAATAACTTATTTCGCATAAATTGTAGGTGGGCCAATTAAATTCTTAAAATCGGTATTCGCTTGAAATAAATTTTTCCGAAATATATATATATACCTATTTATTCCCGGGTAAAATTAATAATTCGCCCGAGAATCGCAAGCCACACCGCCGCTCTACTTTCCAGCAGCACTTGAGCACCATGCTCCTCTCAACAAGTTAAATTAAAAATTTCTACCGTAAAACATATACGCACTCTCGCACATTATATTCCTCATGCCGTCCACGCTCCAGCTCCCTCGACGGGTTATTTACCCTCTACCTCTGCCTCTCCCCCCTTCTCTCTCTGCTTCCTCTCGTCTCGTTATTACGATTCGAGTCGGACCGCGCGCGCTGCAGAGCCGAGTGCATAAGTACATATACGAGGCGGTTGCGCAGCAGCAGCAGCAGCAGCAGCAACGGCGGGTCACGAAATTCGAAGCTCTCGCCTGCACATACAGCACGTTGCTGTGTGTGTATATATATACCGGTCATGCGCGTGCGCTCGGAGACGTGGCAACGCTGCCGACGATCAAAGAAACACTTTGTAGTCGACGTATATACCGCCGCTGCCGCCAATTCGAGGGCCCGAGAGCTACTCGATGGCGTTTCACGCGTCGAGCGGTCCCTCGGCGAAACTCGCACGCTTTCGACTGTATGTATATGTATGTATATAGGTAGTGCTGCTGCTACTCCCCGGCTTTTCAAAGCCCGCCCTCCTGTGTGCATGTAAGCGAGCAACCGATGCAGTGTTGCTGACTTTCCGCGGCGTGCCGTTTGCATGATTTTTACGCATACACGCGCGTGTATGGTTATTGGCTTTTTCGTTACTTTGTCATGGATATATATATATATATATATATATGCTCGTTGCACTTTACGCTTACTGATTGAAAATTACCTTCTATAAATTATTTTCTCTGTATGGGATATTTTAACGTCGTTCCGATTGGAGAAGCAGTAAGTTTGAGGATCTTTCAGCTGAATAATTATGAGTCACGGCTACTACGGAAATGCATGTATGCAAATACAGTGACGCATTCATTTAAATGCATTTAGATGTTGAAAGTGATTAGAGAGTCGTCGCAATCTAATTTTTACACTATATACTCTTTACATACCAAGATTTATGATAAAAAAATGAAATTTATACAAATAACCGTCTATCCCTTTATAGCTATAGTGCAATGTGTTCTCTAATTATGCACGGGAAAAATGCGCTCGCGACACGTGTGTGACAACATTGTATCTGGAGAATAACCTAATGAGTTGGTATCCATGTATTTGTTATGCGACATATCACACATGAACGTGCGGTTTTCCAGCAGCGCGCGAGCCTCGCAACAATGGATATAACCCTCCTTCGCGTATAGTCTCGCGTTACGTGTATGTACATACACGGACACACACATGTACTGCATATATATACTCCAATACAGCTCATTGTCGCGCTTTCGTAACTCGCCCGCCGCTTCGCCATTTGGAATTTACCGTTGGCACACGGGCCCGTTAAACAGCCGCAGCGGCGCGCGCAGTCGCACGGGTCTCTCCTCTCTCTCCCGCTACATACCCAGCGTTAAAACAATCACTGCATGCGCGCAGGGTAGCGCACGAGCTATACTACGGCAGCTCAAAAATCATCATTTCGAAAGTTCATCACGAGCGCGACCCTCCAATTATACATCAAGTCCGCGCGCGAGATAGCGCCTGCGTCCTTGTTCCCAGAACATATAACGTCGCACGCGGCCAGGAGTTCGCCGTCGTGGTTTTTATCTCGCGAGCAAACGCGCGGCTGTCGCGCAGATGCGCGCGCGAGCGAATATAAGCGCGCGCACGCCTTTATCGAGAGACTCTCGAAGCGATTAACCCATTTTCGCTTGGCTTTATGTGCGCGCGCGCTCGCGAGACGGATGGTAACGCTTATGGTTAACTTCGCCAATAACCTCGTTTCCGAGTGAAGAGCGGCGCGTTACACTTTAAGGAGATGCTGCTGCTGCTGCGCGCGTTTACTTTGCGAGAGGCGACCAGCTATACCCACATATGACGTAGTGGGTATACATATATATATATAAACGAGAATCTTTCATTAGCGTATACGAGAGTCGAGTGTGCTGCTGAATTTCGCGCAGGAGTGTCAGATTTCGCTGCCGTGCTCGAGGTACCGTACGTTGTTCCGCTCTGTACGTGCGTGTGTCTCGATTGTATTATACAGGTTGAAACGAAATTAAAAATGCCTTTTCATCGGGATATTGAAATTTTCTTTTTTCAAGGTCGGTATATGCAAACATTGTTCATTTGTTCCTGCATAATATTCCCTTTTCGCGAAAATTGATTTCTCGAAGCGAGCGTTCCGTTCAAATGTTTACGAGCGTCGCGCTCACGGACAAAAGGCGCAATAATGTGCCGTGCGTATATATTGCCACTCCCATTTGGGTATGAATGTACCTATTGAAAGCGCGCCAGTGCGTTTTATAGTTTAGGACAACGTTAAAAAATAATTACGAAAATTAAATTTTATTTTGCAACTTATATTTATTATAGTTTTAACAAATTAAAAACAAGTTTTTTTAACGCTTTGTTTGTTTGTTTATGTTTTGCTTAACAAGTAGTCTTTGTCTAACGTGGTACACATAAATTTAATGCTTTATACGTTACTTTGTGCCTGCAAGCATTCCATGTATAAATAAGTACGACAACACCGTAAAAACCAACAGCCACCGAAATGTTGTCATGCACTTGACATTGAAATCAACTTTCCCCCTGAGAGATCCCTATCCTCATACGTTGAGTATCACGTGTATATATAAAAGACAGTGGAATGAAATTATCCGCGTTCGCACTTGCATTTACGTAATTGCACAGTCTCCCCGTCGAGTTTAGCCCGCGCGCACACGGCATTACGATAATAATTGTGATTAAGAGAAAGTGCCGAGAGTGTGCGCCGAGCGCGAGAAAAAAAAGAGAATATAGAGACGCACAATATATGTACACGTCGCGGCAGGAGAAAATGCACTGCAGCAGTGACGACGACTGTCACCGCAACGAGGAACCACAGATGCGTGTAAAAGACGTTGAGAGGGTCTCGGATGACAAGCGCGCGCTGCGACGAACCCGATCTCTTTTTTACGCCCGTGTTCGCTGCTGGCTTTTTTGGCGAAAAAGAAAGAGAGCCATACAGACGGACTCGTTACCCGAGACATTCGGCGCGCCACGCGCGTGCGAGGTAATGAGCTGCCCGGCACCTGCCTTCCACGCCCACAGCGGTCAGTGATGTTCCCGTCTCGGCGCCCACCGCTGCAGCTTGTCATCGGCCGTTTTTTGGGGGATTCACGAGCCTCGCACGTGGCTTGGGCTACTGCGTTTTCGTTTCGAGAGCTTCGTGTATTTCACCGGCGATCCTATACGTACACGTGGACACGAGGAAAAGACAATTCTTTCGCGGAAGCGACTGGCGTATTTTCGTACGACTGAACGAGGTGTACAGCCGTGCGCAGCTTTTCCAGAATATTAATTAGTCGTCGGGTTGGAAAGTTGGGCCAAGACTGGTAGCACAGGCGCTCGTGCTTAATTTACATTGCTAATATCTATTTGTAATTCATATTTTATACCGTAACGTAAATTCTCGATGCTTTTCTTATATCTAGTTTGTGGATTTTCCCCCGATTTGAAAAAACACGATTTTCCACGTAATCAACGCTATACTCTGCATGTAGCACCTCGCGTAACCTCTTATAAAGCTTTATACAAGGTGTAGGTCTTCGAGCAGGGTACACATATATATCTACGTTCGTTTCAATTTATCTCCCCGTATACTTCAAATTCTTTCCAATCTATTAATCTGACGTTTTAAGCAATCATTAATTGTGACTGCGCCGTGTACACATATGCGCTTCGAGCGATTCTTACCTCTTTCAGCCGATCGTAAAGCAGATAAAAATCACGAGTGTATATAGTATATGTCTATAGATATATCCCCACTCGCGGTATATCGCATTTAGGTTACGTTTAAAAGTCCATATTTACAGTACGCGATAGCAGCTCGCGACTATATTAAACGAACCGAGGAAATCTCAGCTAGCGCGTTCCATTATTCGAAACTGCCGATAATTTAGCCCCCCGATTTCGTTCTTTCGATCGCACGGGCCGCGTGTCGAGTTATCGATTTCCAGGCAAATGTATGTATAACACTTTCTCCATTCGCGCACACCTCACAAACAACCGCGGGAGTGGAAAAGCCTCGGCTTCCACGGTATCGAGCGCGCGCGTCATATAAGATTAAATTTTCTCATGCGGCCTCTATATGTATATAGTATAGGGCTCATGTGCGCATATATAGACACAGAGTATAGGATCGCGCGAGAGGGGCCGAGTAATGTCGCGGAAAGCATAAACGTTCTTTTAACGGCCCGCTCACGGATCCATCGGTGCATCGTGCAGCTCCTCGCGCGCGCGCTTTCGTTAATCTGCAGAATGCATAATAAATCACGCGCGAGCGCGGCTTTTTTCTCCCCCCGCGGGAGCACGTCGTGCGCATGCACGCATATATGCACACACACTCGACATCGTGGTTTACCGTTAACAGCTAATGTTGCGCGCGAACAGTAAGTATACAACGAGAGACGGAAAGACCGCGTATGCACTTTAATACGGCTATAAAGAATGCCGGTCATTGCGCGAGGAATAGAGAGAGAGAGAGAGAGACAGAGTCATAGTTGGGTATAATCGAGCGCGTGGAAAAATTTTTGCCAACGCGATTCGGGTTATCGCGTGCGGAGGGTACGTGGAAAAAATGCGGGTAGTGTATATATATACGAGGGTACACTGCAGTTCTACGCTTTATCGCGGCCGAGATGTATACATATATGCTTTCGCACATACGCGTTGGTGGTTAATTATTTTTCCGGCTATGTCCTCTCTCAAGAGAAAGAGAGAGAGAGAGAGAGAAAGAGTATGTATACCGAGGCTAGACGCTCTTCCGGGTTCGCTGCAAGCACACTATAGTCGCTCATACGTGCGCTATGTGTGTGCGCGCGCGCGTCTCTTTCTTCCCCGGGTGGCCACTATACCGACGGCGCTCCTCTCGCTCTCCCTGCTCTTTCTCCTCCCCGCTTTTTTCTTCTCTCGCGTCGTGGTTTCCCGGTCTCTTGAGACGAGGTCGGCGTGATGTGTTTGCCGAAACAATGACCCTTGTTAGCCGGTCTATTTTATTTGGATGCGGAAAGCAAATAATGTCGTTAGGATCTAATCTTCTGAATATCAATCGAATTGATTTATTTTGCCTTATCTGCGGGGGCTATCGGATCAAATTTTTAAGAGCTTTCAATGAATAATCGATTTATATTGTAGTACGTCACGTTACTATCAAAAGATATACAATCATTTTTATCGGGTGTAAATTTTTATCTAATTAGATAGTTATAATTTAGAAACAAAGAAACATTATACTGTGAGAGATTGAGCTGCAAAGTAGTCGAAAGTTGCCTTTCAAAACGCGACGTTTCCACTTAGAAAACGTCAGTTTCTTAGTCCTCTTCTCTCTTTCTCTCTCGTGCTCGTAATGGATATGACCCTTGCGCGTAGCTTCTGAATGCCATCAGGCAAACAGCAGCTGCCACTATATAGGCTCGAACCACTTCGAACTAGCAGCGCGTCTCTCCTTCTCCGTCGTCGACGTCCTTTTCAGATCCCCGCCGACAGATATACCCGCGCATCGTGCCACTTCTTAATATTTTCATTTTTTCCACCCGCACTTCATCACGGCGGATTTCTCGTCGTCGTCGTCCCTTTCTCTGCGCATTACACGCAATTTGCATCTGCGAAGAAGGCTTTCCCACAAGAAAAAAAATAAACGAGGAAATACGAAAACGGTGGTCGCTCGCGAAGTGAAAGTTCACGGTGCGCGACATCATGGCAAATTTCGAAAACGTCTTTCTTCGTTCGTCTTCGCGCTCTGTTATATATACTCACTCGCGTGGCGAGGCATCGCGAGTGTACTACCTATATAGCTGCCTCTTTTCATCTCTCGCGCAGGCAGGTCACGAGCCTGCATACACACGTTTATATATATATATATATATATAAACGCGAGCTTCCGGAAGCCGAGCTGAAAAGGCGACTTGGATGCGAAGAGAGACAGAAGGAGCTGCGGGAACGAGAAAAGGAGGAACCTGGAGGAACAGAAGAAGTACTAGCGCGAGAGAGATTGAGAGAGAGAGAGTCGAGAGGGTCTGCGCACACCGCGAGAAAAAGTGAGATAGTGGCGTGCACGCTTGGTAAATCGATACTTTGCATTTAAATGCTAGCCAAAAGAGAAGGAAGAATACGCGTCTGCGGCGCTCGTGGTCTAGTTCAGCCGGTAGCTGCGGCTACAGACCACGGTCAAAAGTCGTTCAGGCGGACCGCTTTTCTCTTTCTCTCTCTTTCTCTCTCTCTCTCTCTCTCTCTCTCTCTCTCTCTTTCTACGCCGTTTAACCGCGAGATATTTTTTTACATCGAGTGAAACTCTGGTGGAGATGCTTTTTTTCGCCCACGATGATATGACACTCCGCTAACTATAAAGCCAGAGGGGGGAAAAGAAACGGTCATAACCAAAGGAAGAAAGTGTAATTTAGTACATCCTGATCATTTGCCAAAGAGTGATTTTTCGCTCGCGGTACACCATAGTCCCCAAGTATATATATATGTATACTTACACGTCATGTAAATGAAGTTATTTAAAATTTAGATCCGGTTCGCTCTCTGTATTATGGCGATCATAAAGAACGATAACCACGGGCTTGAGCTAACAATATAAATCTAAACTGAGCATTACCCGCGATTATCATTCATTATGACCGTCTAATTCTACTTGTATTTCACTTACCATGCTTTTAAGACAGTTTTAGTGGCACTTAAATCACTTATGAATGTCCTATTTTGCATCCACAGGATCTTATAAACAAGAAGCCTTCAATGTGTGTATGTGTATATATAGTACTGAAAGTAAAATAACTCTCTTTCTCTTAGAACGTTATTATCGAAAAATAATAATCCCATAACCCATAGCAGCCGAACAGCCACATTCGAAACCAACGAGCGTGCTCACGTCCATTAGCGAGATTATTGAGTTGTATAAGCAAATCTTCTCCTCGATCGCGCCCACACAATCACAGAGCCACACACATATATACACGGCAAAACATAATCGCATACTCGAGGCGCGTACACCTCGGTGCGTTTGCCGATCGATCGATCAATCAAGCCGGTCCCATCCTCGTCTCTTATACATAGACTATACACGACTCTCGGCCGCACTGCGAGGCCTCCGGGCAGTTTCGACTTATGAACAATGAGCCCACTTTTCGCGCCTCCCGCGGCTCCCGCTCACTGTATCTTCCCTCCTCACGCGTGTGCGTAAACCCTGTGGGGGATAAAACTTAATTTTCCCGCGCCGACGCGGAAGCGAGAGTCTCGCGCTGATTCGATCGAGCCCCCACAGGCTATTCTCTCTCACTCGCTCGGCCGCTCGTCGAGAATCAATGCGATTTGCCGCGTTTAGCTGGCTCTGGCTACGTATATATATATATAGCTATCCAGCTGCCTAGCGAAATTGAGGGAGAGAGCGAGCGCGTAGGAAATCGCATTCTATTATTTCCTTATTGGATTTTTCGACTGCCCGTCGGGTCACCTGCGGAACTGCTGATCTTTGCCTTTCGCTCTGCTTGATAGTGTCGACGCGCCTTTGTTCGAGGGTCCAAAAGCAGGGATATTCAATTTAGGCTTGACATATACGAGGCTGCGGTGTTTTTAAAGCATCCCAAATAAATCTCTACCGTGTACTAGATAATTGTTTTACTCTGTTTTTGTAAGCAGGAGTTTCTCGAAATAAAAATTGAAAATTCGAAGTATATAGTTGCCCACTGTTAAATACGTTTCTACGTAAAAGATATTCATTAACGAATACAAACGGACTGCTGTGTCGAACCGAATGTTTCCGCTTAAATATTATTTTTTACAGTTATAGAACAGAGGAGGGACGGCGCGAGTAGCAACAAAAGCGATACTAAAAGGCACTTTTCAGTCAGGCTGCAGTGCAGAACGCAATTGAAATCCGCCGCACGCGCTGCGTCTAATGACGTCGCTCTCGCTCGTCGGTTCGCCGCTCTGGTAATCGCGCGGGTTTGCAATTTCGCGAAACGCGCGGCTGTTAAGTCATCTTTATTAGCGGTCGGCAATTTCACGCGCGCTAATCAAAACGCCGGGGCAGCAAACAATGGCACCGTACACTCACTGGGCCACAGAGAGCGCGAGCGAATCGTCCCATGGGACACAGGCGCGAGAGAGGTAACTCAATCTTCGTCCCGTGCTCGCGCGCGTGTTTTATTTACCATGAATAATTTATGTATATAGCGCGAGAGTGGGACCCTCGCGTATACTGCCCGCCGCCGCGGCCGCCATTTCTTTTTCTTATATAGCAGCGTGCGCCGCTCGCGAAAATTGTGCTCGAAAGAGCGTCGAGGCTGAATTATTCATGATGGGCCGCTCGCTCCGCGGGAATGAGAGAAAAAAAAGAGAGAAGCGAGCAGCAGTACAGTGCGCTCGCCGAGTGCAGGAGCAAACACACCTCGGGCGTAGCACGAGGGTTAAAGAGCGCGTTTACGCGTGCACGTTCGAGGTGTTGCTCTCTTACGAGTGCACACGTGCGCGCAGAAAGCGACTTTGAAAGAGCGAGGAGGGTGCGGACCGTCGAGGCCGCCGCGTGCGTGCGCGAGATTGCTCTTGACCTTCGCTATACGTGGAGGAGGAGAAAGAGGAGGAATGGGAACGCGGCGGTGGCAGGGTTGCCTCGAGCCGTTAAAAAATTACGAAGGAACGTGGAATGTTTCGTTTGCTGGCTTTTTTCAAGATAGTTTAACAGCTTCGTTTGATCGCGAACGTCTGGCTTCGTTTCCTCAAGATTTTACTAGAAATTCAACGTTTATTTAGTCGGCGAAGTCATTATGTTGTATTTATCAGAGTTTTAATGTTTGCGATGACTTGTACTTTTTTTCATCGAATTCGGAAATGTTTATTACACTTTAAGCGGATTATGCCTTTTCTATCGATTACCAATACGTAAATCAGAAAATTTGTAATATATGTCGTGCGTACATTAATATTTTATATTAATAAAGATGAAGCTGGAAGGCCGTGAAGATATTTTTATCTTGGCAATCAAAAACACTTTAATTATGAGTCATGAGTACGCACTCCCGGATCCTGTACAATAAATTACTCTGTGTAATTCACTTCAGTTGGAATTCCAGAAAACAGTATGTAAATTATCGTGGTTTTACAGACAATTAAGAGCTACAGTTAATATAATTTTAAGGCATCAAATAAACTTTTGTGCGTTAAACAAAATTTAATAATACATATTTGCTTTATTAGCAAGGAAATAATTAAAGGAAAAATATTCAAATGAATTTTTACTGCTTTTCAGAAAAAAATACAACTTTTAAACGTAAAAAAACTCTTACTTGCGCGCAAGCAGCAGTATCGTGTTTAACAACTTGCGTAAGCAATACGACGGCCTTATAAATAATGAAGAGTGACAACGGTACATTCGATTTTTCCTCGTAGTTTTTTTATGAAAAATCAAAAAAGCCTCTCTCTTTCTCCTATAAGTGTAAAAGAAGTGAAGGCTACTGCGCGTGTGCTCAACGAGCCATCTGCCCGCATCCGAGAGCTCGTGGTGCGCAAAAAGAATGATGTATAAGAGAAATCCTTGGGCGTGAAAATTCCGCGTGCGCGACCTCATCGCCGATAAATTACGCGATGTACCTGCATTGGCGCGATAAATAGTAATTACACCCGGAGTTCCCCTCTTTCGCTACTCCTTCTCTCATCGTGTTGTTTATACGAAGGGCGATCCGATCGTAATTCATAGCTTTCTCCACTCGCGCGCTGCTCACGTCCAGGAGAGAAAGAGCCGAGATATGGAAGCGCTTAGGAGGAGTTTCTTATCAATTAACGCTCGACGCTGCACTTTATAACTGCCGAGCTCTCTGCTCTGTCCGATATAGAGTCTACACACCTACCCTGTGTGTGTCTATATACTCTCACTGCTTTTTCCTCTGCGCCATTTCCGCCCGTATAAATGCTCGCGCGAATCCGCGTGCCTCGCCCTTATCGGCCACTTATGGACTCGAATCGTCGGTTATCGGAGTAGATACGCGCTCATAGAGTTCGCGGTTATGAATGTCGGGCGTTATTCGGCCGATTAGACGCGTTTTATGGAGGTATATTCCGGGAAGAACTAGAACGCCATCGTCTCTCGCGGGCGTTTGTGAAGATTTGCATGCGTTATTCTGTTATCATCGCGCGAGTACTGCGTATTATATATATATGTAGGTTCTCGGAAAGGTTTTTCCGCACACCGCGCGTGCGACAGCGACCTTGGTGTTTATGATTGAATTAACGTTTTTAAACGCGGATGGGAGTTCGTGCGCGTGAGGCTTGGTAATTTGCATAAGTGCCGTGTATTTACAGGCATTAATGCGATGGGAAACGAGAATTTTTTCATAATTTTATAGGATTTTATAATTATAATAATTTATACCATGTAAACCGTGCCTATGATCAATTGCTTATCAATATTTCTCTTATTTTTGTTTCAGGTAAGCGATTTTTCTCTCACGCATTCCTATCCAATGTCACATAGACAAATCGACGGCGAGTTGGTCAGTATAGTTAGCTCAATTAAGATACGGAAGCTCGTAAATGAAAGGAAAATTTCCAAAAATCTCATGCGTGATATCGGAACTATGAATTATAAGCATATGACTAGTCATTAGTTGTCGATAGCCATTAATTTTACTGCTACCTGCACAGATACCTTTTTCACAACATTTCTCCTCTAATGACCAACATTAAAATAAAAATTTCTTTTTTAAATTTAATATAATTCTCACGGTTCAACTGCGCTTTATCGACTTTTTTTAATAAATAAAAAAAACTGAAACCCGAAACCTCTGGCAGTGAAAAGGGACCAAACGAAGGGCTACTGACCGCATATGAATTTAATTAAAAAAAAAACTGCTTCGACAGTACGAAAAATGCAATATTTATTAATAGAATATCGGCTAGATATCCAATATGGCTTTTCAATAGCAACGGGCATTAAATGTGTACAGAGAAAAAGAAAAACAATGGAATGGTATACAGTCGATAATATGGGCTCGCATCGATCTTTCCTCGAACGGAGATATATAGATATATAAGAAAGTGGTGGCGTGCAGCGCTGCTCGTCGGTAATGCGACGCGTATGCGTCAACGATGCATCTTCGCCATGTCACGTGTGTTTTCTTCCATGTGCCGTATATAGGAAATATGAAAATGAAAGAGTATAAATTTGCGGTTCAAATATTGACTCGACTTGGATATTTTTCAGTTGTAAATATCAAAATTCATTTTGAACGTCGATAAATCAAGTGAAACTTCGGAACGAGCTTAAATCTTATCTTTCTTGAGAAATATACGTAGACGCAAAATTCAGTACTATATACTTTCTTCGAATTATAAACGACATTGTTAGCGGCTTTAACGGGGGAAAGTAAACTGTTTAGCATGAAAATGCATACATTTCCAGGTCTAAAAGCTTATTAATTCTTGCTCATTAACAATCTTCCAGCCTCTTTCCAAAATAGGCGCATAACTTGTTACACATAGAGCTCGCGCAATTAACATGCGCCGCACAGCTGTTTTTCCTCAAAACAGCAGCGCACGCGCACGGTACCCACACACATCCGTGTAATCAAGCTAATGTTTGGCCCAACTTTCGCAGAACAATCAATGTGTGCGCCCTTGTGAGGCAGCGCAGTACGCCCCTCGCATGCGTACATATACACGCACATACATTTGCTCTTGCAGTCGCGTTAAACGCGCATGCGTCACTGATTATTACAGCGGAGAGCTGCACACGTGCAGTTTCTCGCGTCTCCTGGGACAACTACTATAACACTCGCTCACTCGCGCGTTTTATCTACTTGCGCGGCTGCTGCGTGTCTAACTAGCTGCTTTCTCCCTTTTCGCCGTGACATTATGCGGAATTTTCCCAGAATTCTCGCGCGTTTTCTTATCGGCGCACATATGCGCCTTGCTGTCGCGCATTACGTATACGTGTGTATACGTAACGCGAGAGCGCAGAAAGAACTACACGCGGGCGGAGCTTTATGAGCTTCTCGCGCTGTGTACGTGCCAAAGAGGGACTTTTCGTTTATCTTTTGCTTAACGACACCGTGCGGGATAAGCGTAGTCGACGGGGGTTTCCTTTGAAATAAACAGGAGCGCGCATTTTAGAGTATTTTTCAGCCACTCTGGGTATATATATGTCGAGCAAATATTCAGCTTTTGTTTTATTTTATTTAAGTTTAAGTTGAAACATTTTTATGTTTTTGGGTATCCCTTTGAAACATTAAAAAGAATTTATAAACCTTTTTTTATGGATGAATGTGATGCTAAAAAAATATCAGGAATCATTGCTTTTAATGAAAAAATTCTTATACACTGTTTCTTACGGCTGTATTTCCATGTTTTATCCCTTACAAATCTGCCGAACAAAATAACATGAATCATTCGACATATTGAATGTAATTTCATCGAAAGTGTGAAATCTCGGGAAAATGTATTCATTGTTCGCAGCAAGTTGGCTGATTTTCAGGAGGGCAATATTTCACAATTGAAATTTCCCATAGCCGCACATAAAATCAATAAATACTGTAGGTATGATTAATAGCTTTCGGCTTTTGCGCGGCTTCCTCGCAGGTCGTGCATAAATTTCAATGAAAGGACCACTCTGCTATTTATTATTATCCCCCCCCCCTCCCAAATCAGCTTATTAATCTGAATGTTTCATCTATCACGTCGCTTGTTATTTTTGCGGATCATACGTTACACGTCCGCGCGTGTGACTACTGCAATCGTGTTTATTTCGGGCTAAAATAACGACTCAATTAATCCTTGCCAAATATGTGCGACGCGTAATATCAAATGAATCGAAATACTTAATCAGCCTCAATTTAATCGAAAAATGTTGATACATGATTACCGAAATGTCATTCGGGGTTGCTGAGTAATCAATATTTCATGGCATCCCGCATAAAACACAGAAGAATCCCAAAGAGTCTCGTAACATATACAAGCACCATTCGCTCCTTATAGAACACGATCGTTGAGCGAGCCACGTTGTTTCGGCTGCACCGTAAGCACACGCCAGAGAGGAGAAAAACAGCAGCAGCAGCAGCGAGTAGGCAGCTTGGGGAAAAGGCAAAATGAACACTCTCTCTCCTTCTCTCCCAGCATCGTTCAATATTTCATAAGTCGCTTCGTGAGAGTAGGGGCGGGAAAAATCTTGGCGAGCGCGCGCGGCAATGAACAGTACAACTCCCCGCTCTGTTATATAGCTGCACATGCATGCAGTTGGCATTTACGAGGTCGAGAATGACTAGACGTTCTCTCTCTCTCTCTCTCTCTCTTGCTTTCGTGCTATATAGTCTACGGGGTACAGAAAGGGAAGAAAAGTCTGATGGTCGTGTAGCTAGCTGTAGGGTGCGCCGCGAGTCGTCGATCGTTCCAGTTTCGATTGAAAATACGCCCTCCGGGCAAGTCGTCCTATTACGTCGTTGCGCGCGACTTCTTTTCCTGTCTCCCTCACTCTTCTCGTCCTTCTCTCCTCCTTCCTCTCGCGCGCAATATTTCCACCTTTACCGGCCTTTATTGTCCTTCCATTTCTTCCATTTCGTCTGCGCCGAGGTCTGCGCGCAATTTCTCGCGTTCTCGGCTTCTCCCTGTGCTCGCTCGCGCGCCTGTTCTTTCAGAGCTCTTACCACCCTCCTTTTTCTCTCTCTCTCTCCCTGCCTTTGACCCGAGACGCCAAATGTACGTGCGCGAGCGCGAAATGATACGTGATTTCGTTTTACAAGCGCTCTCTTTTGTTCGATAATCGAGGAACTTTGGAAACGCTGTAATTCCCTACCGTTTTTTCCTCTAGCTAAACCTTAATCTCTTTATTACATTATTTTGCCTATACTGATAACAAAAGATAAAACAGTTTTTATGAAACAATGGCACTGTTATGTACATATAGCAATATTTTTGGTAACGTTGGCGAAACGCAAAACTGCATGTTTCGTCGAAAACAGCAAGGATATTTTGCGGGGCTGCGCAGCATTTCAAAACAATTGGAAATGCCCGTTGTAAAAGGTAGAAACTGACGATATGTATATACACAGGAGAGACCGCGAGAGTAGAGAGCATCCGCGTAACGGGCGAAAGGAAAGCCACGCGCCATGGGAGCGAGGGAGAGAGCGGATGAAACCGCCGAAACGCCGGCATATCGATCCCCGGCTGTGCCGGCGCCGGCGCTCCCGCACCGCCGCATGCTGAAAACCACGCGCAGCAGCAGCAGCAGTAGCAGCACCTTTTCAGCTGCGCGTTTTCCCTCGCTAGTGAGTGCGCTACGCGTATCTTCTCATTTTCCACTTTACCTTTCCACTTTTCATCCTCTTTCTCTCCCTCTCTCTCTCACACTCCTCTGGCACTCCTCTCCTCGCTCTCTTTTCCTCTCTCCTCGCGCGCTCTCCGACTGACCATTATTGATTCGCCGGCTGCTTCTGCACGTACACGTACACACGCGGGTGCGCGTCGTCAGGGCCCGCAGCAGACGGGCGAGCCACGCGCAGCTGTGCGACGCCAGCATTTTCCGCGCCCGGAACATCTCCAAAATCGCGTTCGTGAAATCTACTGAAAGTTTGCCGAGAGCGTCATAATGAGGCGAGTGAAGGCGAGGAGCAGCCATCGTTTTGGGGGGAATCGACGAAAGAACGTGGAGGAAGAGCAGGAGGGGGAGTGGGTTATATAGCAGGTCAAAAACGTGTGTATACACCACCATATCGCTGTAATTTTTTTTTACTCTCCCACGTATATACGCGAGGAAAAAAAATATCGGGGACACCGCGAGGAGGAATCTGTCGCGATGGGAGTTTGATGTGCGTAAACATGCCCGCATATTATACGCGCGACGCCAACGACATTTTTTTGTGTACGTACGAGGATGAAGGCGGATAAACATTTTTTGCGGGGGCGTTTTCCGATAGCGTATACACAGAGTAGAGCGAAAGAGAGAATGCGAGGCTCGTCGCAACAATATTTTTATTTCTGCAAAGATGTGAGACAATTTTTTTGAGCCTGTTATTGTTGTTTGCTCTCGGAATTATTCGGGTACAGATCGACGCAGATGGATTCGAAAGATTTGAGGAAGCTGTGTTGTTTCTATGTCGGGCCGATATTTTCTCTATCGTTCAATAGTTGGATTTATTTAACAGTGTGTGTAACGCTCAGAAAGAAAACATTTTTTCGAATTTGTCAGTGTGTATTTCGTCCAATACTTTAAAAGTATTGTTTTTTAAAACGGTTAAAATGTATCTATTGTTTTTAATTCAATCGGTGTAGTGTAACCTCGGTAAAATTGAAACAACGTTCTACAAAACGTAAAAATATTATTTTAGAACAAAAAATTAACAAAATACGATTATTCAATTTCCGTTTTATAATTAATAAAAATAATAGTTAAATTTGGTTTCCACTAAAAGAATAACAATTTTAATCAATCAACATATTTATAATTAATTTAATGAACTATTGAATTTGTTCAGATTAGTACTTACACTTTTAAATTTATTTTTACATTCGTAAAAAAATTTGCTTAATTAAGTCTATATATAGTAAAAATATGTAATCAATCAAAATTAGATGATAAATGGTACCCCCCGAGGTGTAAATTTTATTCTTCACGCTGTTAATTAATTAACGTGCAATTTCAAACATACAACACACACTTCTCATCCATCTTCATTCATCATGGACTATGTACCTAAATAAAGCATCGAGTAAAAATCTGCAATTATGCAAAGTACTTCAAAATTGACTAAGAAACTATCGTCTTTTCTTAAAAAAAAAATAATAATAATAATAATAATAATAATAATAAATAACTTCCTAATGTCGATACTCACCCGACGTCGTAACCAAAGCTAAAACATATTAATAAAAAGTATACACATTGGTGGTTCGACATCGGACCTCTTTCAATGCCATTGGTAATGTATGTTAAGTGAAAAATCCTGTTAAAAAGACAGCGTCTAAACTGAAATTCACGGTCATAACTCTTGCGAATTTCCCAGCTCGCGCGGCTCCCTCAAACCCTTTCTTTCTGCGAAATGCGCGTGAGCGCGCCGAAGGACCATAAATCCTTGGACAAATCTAAAAAAAAAAGGTGAAAATAAAAAATCATTGCTACAGCCAAAGGCACTCTCGAGAGCGGCGCGAGCTGCCTACCTATCGTGAATTTTCGCTCGCTGCCTCTCTTTTCTCCTCTCTCCTTCTGTCCCGCGCGACTACATTCTCTCTCTCTCTCTCTCGCGCGCGCAGCTCGCTAAATCCATCACCCGCGTCCGTATACGCAGAGAAACTTTTTCACCGGACCCGCAAGTGCGTAAACGTGGAATCGCAGTACCCGAGAGCTTGTATGTATAGGCAAAAGCTGCACGCGTCGGTTTCTTTGCGAGCGTGTGATGTCGGAGTAGTCGATATCTGTGATGAACAGTAGTGCTTCGGTACTAATGCTTCTAGTAGAATTGTAACACAACTACTTTATTTGTTTTCTTGCACGTAGCAAATTTTATAATCTACACTGATACTTTCAAAAAAAAAGGATCCATTATCTAGCAGTGCAGTTATTGTATATGACCTTATCGCAACTCGCTGATGATTTTTATTACTCAATTGATATTTTTAAAGAGGGGTCGAAATTCAATGAAAAGTTTTGGAATTGAGGTCTTTAATAAGTTTTCCAACCTGGACCAATGAATCGGAAAAGTTGAGAGAGCGCACGGGACGCGTAAAACTTTCAATACCACACTCGCGCGCGCGCAGCCATTAAAAATCCTCGTCATTAACTCGGGCGCAAGCGCGCTTTCAGCAGTCAGCTCGACTTTGACGCTCGTAAATTTCATTTAAAAAACCGTATTATTAGCTTTCATCAAACTCGCGGGGCATTAATCCGAAAAGGCAACGTCGCGGTGTGCGAGAGTTTGAAAAACTCGTTAATTTCGCGCACGGCACGGACCAACACCACGGAACGCTCCAATCACGTCCGCGTGTACACACCTGCGTACACTATGACTACGCTATATATATACTCGCAAATCCCGCAGCGAGTCGATAAACCGTCGTTCCATCTCTCTCTTTCGCTTGGGCGCGCGCGCGATTTTTACGTACTGCACAATGCGTCCATCCATCGAATCGCCGAGGCTCGCGTCGCCGTAAATTAAAAGTTTAACTCAGCCGCGTATACACAGAGCGTGTCATAGTCGCAAGTGCGCCAGCTGCGCCGCTCCACCCTCGTCTTTAATGGGCTCCCACTCGCTCTCTCTCTCTGCAGTTGGCACGCGCCTGATCGATGCCCCGCACTTATACGCACACGCGTCCCCCCCAGGCTGGGCCGGCAACTCGCTCGCTTGCTCTCTCTTTCTCTCTTATCTCGCTCTGGCTGCTGCTACACTGTGTGCTCTGCGGTCGATGTAATCTTCTGGCTTTTATCCCGTTCGGAAAATTCGTGCGTGTACACGTGTATAGCGGCAATTTTCGGACTGCCGCTGCCGCCGCCGCCGCTGGCAGACGCGGTTGCGCGTGACAGTGCAGGCCTGCGTTGTGTTGTTGCGCGTTGTAAAATCGGATGTTTGCGCAGGTTTAGGGGAGTGAAATATTGGGAAGTTTGTCGCGTTCCTGCCACTACTGCTTGTTTATTCGCGTCTATGGCTAGAGGTATAGTCGGTAATTTCGCCTCGTTGGACGCGGACGAGAGATTACTTTGTTGCCGGATGGGATTTGAGGGGGGAAGGACCCAGCGGGTCCTCGTTATTCCGCCGGCCGAGCATCAGATGTTTCCTAAAGCAATTAATTTGGGACGTTAAGAGGTCATTGTTTACTTAATGCCGGCAGTTACTTTTTCTATGAATATAGAAGACGATTTCAACGACGGTACAATTATTCGAAAATAAGTATTGTATATAAATAAAACCTTGAATTTTATCTTAATTTCATTTTTTTTTCATGGTTATACGCGTTGCTTTTAATGTACGAGCTTATGAGGTGCAAATTGTGGCTCTTGGGTATATACAGGAGCGTAAATATGAATTATTTTGAAACAGTAAAAGGTGCAACGAAAAGTATGTTAACGTTATGAAAGTAGTTGTGCGAGACGTTTTGAACGAGTTTACGAATTTCACTTGCGCTTCGCGGAACTCTCGATAAAGACATTACCTTTTACGATTCCAACTTGCACTGCCGAGAAGGAACTAATATATAAAGCAACGTTAGCTACTAATTTGAATAAATTTTCCCTGTTCGCAAAATGATTATATGTGGAACTACAAAATTAACCAAATCTAAACATATATATATATTAAGGGTCTAACAACCAGAAATCGCGTGTCTCGCAAGCACCCCCGTCCATCCATTAATATACCTCTGTCACTCTTGTTCAATACAATCGTCGAGGCAACACACACAGAGAGAAAAAAAAACCAGCAGCTTTAGCGAGCAGCATGGCATAGCCGCTGCACGTCGTACACTTCGTAGCACGCGGCCGTGTGCGCGCTTACGCACGAAACGTATTACTTTCCCTCGCCTCTGTTCGCGACAGTTTCGCTTCTCTTCTTTTTTTGCATTGTGCTCGCGCCAAAAGAAGAAGAAGACGGCGACGTCGCCGCGCGCGCGATATAATTTCCAGGCGCGCGAGCTCGTGGAAAGGGCCCGAGACTACTACTACTACTACTGTGTGCGGGTGCGCGCTCGAAGAAGAGCTCGGCGCGAGAGCACCGGTCGATAAGGAGCATGAAACGGGCGTCTGGCGAGCGCAAGCTATACGGATGATAATGAAAGCCGGAGTTACGGTCGTTTTGCCGTACCATCGCAGTCTGCGGAATTTAACGATATACGCGAGAGCTGCGATGCTGACCAAACGCGCGGGGATAGTGTGTTAATTTTAATTATTTTCTTCGTGTGGAATGTCATTCTTACAGAATTGCTTTGATCTTTTTACAGTATATATAGAGCTTTTGAAATATCTATATAGAGCAGTTAATTGGTTGTCGTATATTATTGATATGCGATTTGCATCTGCTGAAAAAGTGTTATAATAATATATTCTCCGGTGCGAAGAATGGCAATTAAAAGATGAAATATAATCCCGTCAAATCTGCTAGGTGTCAAGAGTTAGAATACCTGTCCAGAAGATTTTATATGACCAAACCCGAGTACGGCACATTTTAGCGGATGCTTTGGAGCATCTCGCGGTGATCTTCCATGTTCGGGTACTTCTTCTTCATTTTTTTTATGCGTGCGAGGGGACAAATGATTTACGATGAAGGACGTCGGAGCCGCGAAAAAGGTCGTTACATAGTTTGGAGAACGATTCACCGGGGACTTTTCTCTCCGCGCCGGACTTTTTGGCACCGCGCATGGCTTTTCTGTGCGCGGGCTTTTTGGCTGCTGCTGCAGATGCAGAGAATTCGCCAGGACATTCCTGGCATGCGGGGGAAAGATTTATCTTGTTGTGAATGAAAATGTTGAAATTTCGGGAATCGCGGGAATGCAAACTCGGCTTTTGATGTACGATTCGGAAAATTGCCGGAGATTCGGGAAAATGTTATGTAGTTTGGTAATTCTCTACGGCTCGCAAGGAATTCTTTTTATTTCGCTCAATATATATACGCTGTCAAGGTTTTTTCCTGTAGACGCCATCTGCGTGGTAAAATAGATTAACGTTAGTGCGGTTAGAGCTACAAATGGATCTAACCTTAGCAATTAGAGCATTAGCTGTATGCACTAATTTACTTAATAATTATATAGTTTCTCGTTACGTAATTACATACAGCTCGAGTCATGGAACATCAACAACGAAACCCAAATGATAATAACCTAGTTTCGAAGACTTTCATTCAACACTTTGCCGCGAAAATAACTACAATCGACGAAGGAATTCATAAAGACTATTTCAAAACTTCTATATACAACAATCGCTATGAGAAACGGCAACAATAATGCTACGGCGAGGAAAAACAAACGCTGGAATATATATACAATTCCAGCAGCGTTCGCGTCTTATAAATAAACCAAAAGCGTAAAACAGCTCGTCGCGAGCAAGGCGCGTCCATCTACGCGCTCGTGTAAACAACAAACGTTTTATTATGAATCCCTTCAATAAAGTCCCGCCTTCTCTCCTTCTCTCGATACATACTTGCGCGTATACACACATATCGGCGCAAAAAGCTCCACACCCCGTGTCGGATCATTATTTTTAACCGCACATATACGCGCGTGCGGACGTGCGAGAATTTTGTTATGACAGCCTCTTTCCAGCTCTCTGCCCTATACGCGTGAGCCATTTTTTTTCTCTCGCTGGCATTATAACGCGGGGAATTAAAACGTCTCGCTCGCCCGACGCGCGCTTTCCACAAAGAACGCTCGTCGCTCTCTTTCTCTCTCAATATTATATATATATATACACACACTCGTAGCGGCCCCCCCTCGAGAGCATCGCAATGTATGCGTGCGTATAGAGATACAGTGGCGCGCGTTGTCGGTGCCCCCGCATTAATGCAGATGCGGCCGTTTTATTAATTATCGCACTGCGCGCGCGCGCACGCCTGGTTATATCTATACGCGAGTGAGCGCCATGGAACGCGGTATACATATATATACGTGCGTTATACACATTTCTCTCGTGCGATGATTTATCGCGGCCTGCCACCGCCACCGCGTACACACTCTGCATGTACACTACTCTCGAGCGCGTGTGTATATATATGCGATCTCTTTCGCGTACTCTCTCGTCGCCTTTTTCCCTCTCGCTCGCAACTCGCAGCGTGTATATATACGCACAGTATATGTCGAACGAGCACAGAGAGGCACTTTTATTTTTCTAGACCAAGGTCGACGCGTGCCGGCGTTCTATCTCAAATTTTTATTGCCTCCACGCGCGCGCGTATTATCTTTTTTCCTCGCCTGTTTTTTTTTCTTGCCACCATCACCATCGCTATACCACGGAGCTTTTCTTCCTGCGCGCGCCTGACTCCTCGGTGTTGAATTATCGATCGCCTTCCTCACGGGGGAAAAATTGGACGCTATATACACGCCAGCCTATATTGCTGAGCGAGAGAGAGAGAGATTTTGAATAATTGCTGAGCGCATTCCCGCGCGCGCACAGGCGACTCCACGGTTAACCGAATTAAGTGGACTTATCGGTTTTGCTCGAACGAGCTGTTTGCCCGCAACGGAGTGAATAATGCCACCTCGTTTAGGGAGGGGGGGGGGGGACGATATTTTTGGGGCGCTGAGTGGCTCGATTTTTTCTCAGCTGTGTTCTATTATTAAGCGGCCGCCGTTTGCTGGACGCAAGACAACGCGCGTGAGGACACGGCACGCGTGTACACCGAGCATTTTTCTCTTTTCGCAATGAGTAAGCGCTTTCCTGGGCGCTTGCGCGCGCACGCCCGTGTGTCATGAATATAAATTGAAACTTATTGTTTTGACAGCGGAATATGAAACGAAACGACCGCTGCATTCGCAACGGCGATTCTTCCCGTCCTGTTATAAATCAAATTGATTTATACAATCTATTACAATTGTTTGCGAAAAATAGTATAGTACTACTATATAGCGAACTATTTTCAGAGCCGTTTCTATAGCTATATAGAGTTTACTTGAAGAAAATGTTTAATTGAATAATGGATAACATTTTCATTCGAGCAGCGTGAGAAGCTTTACGACTCTCCTCTGTGAGGATTAGATTGAGTCAATTCGACCTTAAAAGCAATAACAATGGCCTGAAATTTTATGTGAAATAAATTATGTTAACTCGCTTTTATAAGAAAACACCATAAACGTCAAGGCACGACACTGTTTTCGTGAGTCGTCGATCAAGCGAGCACGAGCAAGTCACTCGCACATACAATATATATATAACGACGAAATGTACGAGGCGTAAAGCGAAACGTGTGTGTGTTTATATACACGCTGACGATGCGAGAGAAAAATCATGTGAAATGATTTACGTCACAATGCCGTAAGAAACTAGAGCACGAAACTATAGACTTTTATACAGAGAGCGAGCGAGAAGCTCTCTCTCTAAAAATAAACGATTACATCCTTGATAAGTGGCGCGGTATATGGTGAAGCGAAACGCGACAGAGCGCGGGACGCGACGCGTAACAGTTGCGCGAGTGGACACATATCTTGATGATTAACTCGCTGCTCCTTCTAATTAATAACGCACATGCGGTCACGCAGCCGCGGAGCTCTCGCGAGCTGTTTCCATCATTTCTAAATTACTCGCAAGAGAGACAGAGACAGTGGCCGTCGCTGTTGCGCGCGCTTATACGAGCTTTATTATTTATTACGCGAGCGAGCGCGTTCCGGCCGTGAATGTTTAGCGGTAATTATTGCTCGACGTATTAATGATGTTACCGGCCCTAATTGACCAGCTAGCGCGCTCAAACGGCCTTTTGTTTGATCGACCCCGTCGTTTACGCTACCGTCGACAACGTATACACGCGCTTCTTATCGGACGTTACGTCGTTACTTTCGAAATTAAAACTTATTTCCGACGTCCTCGTCATTGCTATCTTATATTAAATATAGTCTTGAAGAGTTCCTACAGTTTACTGAAAATTATATATTAAACAAAATTATCATATTTTTTATCTTGCGGTTACCTTGGTTATAAGTTGAATTACATATGCTATATATTGTATAGAAATTGTATTTCTACGTGAAATTTCTGCGTCAATTTATGTATACTAACCAAATGGGTTAATGAAATCAAACACATATATTAGTTTGTATAAGTGTAGTGTACCTCGCAGCTACTATGCGATTCTATCATTTAGCTATAAGTATGTTAACATGCCCTGATTCTTATTCGCATATGTAATTTACTTTGTTCAACACGACAGTTACGCTGTTCACTCACTGTGTTGATCTATTTATTCTCATACGCGTTTTGTTAATAATTAAGTTACTAGATTAGCGCTCGCCTGCTGCTTTAGAAATTCTATTTTTACGACTCCCAGTTGAAAGTTGCTTCAGGTGCGGTCACAATAGTTTATATTTATACAATATACCTTACTGTAGGAACGTGCTTCATTTTTGTTCCTGCGAGAAGATACGAAGTTCGCGCAGCTGCACGGCGCAGTAGCTTTCCATTGTTTCCGTGCGCGCTGACGTGGTATATACAGTGTCTTTCACTCGTGCTCTGTTGGTGCATGTATAGCTAGTTACCATATTTAAGTGCGACAAATACAGACATTTCGCGAGATGAAATGAAGAACTCTGGTGCTTTATTTGCCAACGCACTGAAAAGAACATCTTTCTTATACGCTCCGGAGAAATTATATGAATTTCCCCTCTCGTTTTGCGCAACTCTGATGAGTCTCGACAGTAACCACAATTCTCTTTTCCACAGTAATTTAAATTATTATAAATAATTCTACGTTTTCTTTCGTAATCACTTCGGGAAATTATATTAATATAAATTACCTTTTTTATTTGACTACACACAGAAAAATTTATTTGTAAACTTAACTCTTTTTAAGAATAAGAATTAATTTGTTATTTTTACAACACGACTGACAATGAGATACACTCGACATGTAGAATAAAAATATAGGAATTTTTATTTTTACCATATCATAATTTAACTATAATGAAAAGGTTTATTAACATTTAAACGACTTTATCCATTGACAAAAATAACATTTTGTACTTACTACACTATGTCGTACTAAAATAATTTTTTCAATCCCATATTGCGGAAATCCCACCAAGAGATAAACTAAATTGAAGTATACATCCAATGCCATAGTATGCACCATTTGCATATTAGGTAAAATGACGATCGACGCGCATAAAATGTCAGCGACCTTCTATATACCCGAGCGTGTTCGCTCGCCACAATCGCGCAGAAGCGAGAGCTCGTATACAATTACACTATACTCGCGCAAACATCCGCGATTAGAGGGAGACGCCTCGCGGCTACGCAGACTCCCTCTCAACAAATTCCACTCGCACGATCTCCTCTTGCTTCGCGCACGCCGTTCCCTCGATACCTATACCAGTATAGAGCTGCCTAATGCCCATTCGCAGTCGGAAAGAATCGAGCTTGCACGTATAAATTCGCGCGCTAAGCCCGCAGCAGCAGCAGCAGCACGCGCGCGCGCACTATCGGAGATCTCATTATGCTAATAAGCCGCCCGGGCGAATAAACAAGGGACAGTGGGTCGAGTGGCAATAGCTGCTCCCCTCGTCGTCGTTGTCGTCGTCGTCGCGTGCCTCGTAGCACTTTTCACGCTTGAAAATCTCGACCGCGTAGCAGCAGCAGCAGCAGCAGCCGCAGCTCGTTCTAAATACTTTTCCTACGTAGTATACGTACGGCAGCTGCCACCTACGCGCCTCCGCGCCGCGACATCCGAGCCTGGAATTCATTAACGGAGATTAGCATTCCTGCTGCGGCTGCTGCTGATGTTGCGCGCGCGGGGTGCTGTGCCGTGACTGTCTGCGCTCGGATGTGCGAGCACCGGGCGAAGTGCGAGATCGGATGCGCGAGGAAATTAGGCGGACGACGGGTGGTGGTATGGCCTCCTCGAATTGTGAGCAAATTGTCAGAGTTTTGCCTTGCGCCAAAGATCGCGTCTTGTTATCTCCAAGTTTATTCAAATTGATTGCCTCGACGGGTGCTAGGTCGCCGATGATGTCGTCACTCGTCGTCGTTACCTATATATGGAAAAAATGATCTATGATTAACAAGGTCTAAACCAGTTTTTACGGCTTGAATTTCTGTGAATCGATATAGATAGGCTCTTTTCAGTTATTATTAATAGCTAAATATTTTATTTTAGTCAAGTATAAAATTAAGTGGCAATGGCAGTGCTGCGTATATGTATATAACATGAGGGGGGAAAGTTAAAATTTTTATATTTAAATTATAATATTTTATCCGTCTATGTTTTGTAGCATTATATTTCATTAAATTAATAGGCTATAATTAGTCAATTATTTATAAGCAATATTACCGTTATTTAGTTTAAAATAATAAAACTAAAATATTTATCATTTGCATATCAAATGTTTGAATAATCATTAATAATGTGAATTGTTCTCTTTTTGTTTCAGGTAAGCCTTTCAACAACTTTTTATTAATGATTTGTGTGAAAGCTACTGATTTCCTTACTAAAATAATATGAGTAAGTTTATTGAAATTATTTTGATGATTAGAAAGTCTTTTATATTAGTATATATTCTTCTAAAACATAAATAATGAGCTGTACGAATCATTAGTCATCCGCTATCAACATGTTACTACAAACATGGAAACGTTATTATTGGCTCTTATAGTATGCATCATCAAACTCGATATTGTTATCTAGAAAATGCTTTCTACTTGAATCAGACAAATAATGTGTTTGCAAAATTTTATTAAAACATATTTTCAACCATAGCAATTGTTACTATACAGAAATTGCATTTACGTCTGCAGAATTAGTAATTTGTAATAGTATATGATCTGGAATAAATAATAATAATTGTGCTATACAAAATTTTTAAACGTAACATTACGCAATTAAAATACAATTATATATTAATTAATTTAGATAAAAAATAAAAAATTCTTTTATTTAAATATTTTCTACGCTTACTCACGCACATCCAATAGAAAAGAAAGAAATTCTACTTATCCTTAGATTGGAGACATCAAAGATATCACTCTCACTAATTTCGAGCGACATTGCTCACTAATTTCAAATGAAAAAAAAAGAAACTCCTCTGCGGCGTTAATCTTGTACGGAATGGTGCGCACGCGGCAGCGAAGGGGAAAAGAGAAGGGATCTACCAACCGTGCTCTCCTTGCCAGATGCTGACACCATGAATCACAGTATCACTTCTCTCTCTCTCTTTCTCTCTTTCCCTACTCTCTTTCCCCTTTACTATCCCCGTTTCCTCGCAGCGCGCTCACGGCATCTTATTTTTTCGACTTGCGCAATGTGCGCGCGAGGGCGAAAGGGAAAACGACTACGCGGGCGAGGAAACACGCGACGCCGAGAACGAGTGAATTCTAATGAGAGCGAGCGTGCACGAGAGAGACAGAGATGCTACACCGCGTGCGTGTGTATATACACAAAAGGAAGAGAGTACGAGACGAAAGAAGGAAGAAGTACCTCTTTCCCCGTTCATTTTTTTTTGCCTTCTCTACCGTCTTTTTTTCGTCGCTCGTTGTGGCCTCGACCGAGGTGAAATTTTTGAAGACGCAGCGCTCGTGCAGTCGACTCATTTGACGTAAATAAGATTTGAAGAAAGAAAAAAGAGATAGAGAAAGAAAGAGAGAGAAAGAGAGGGGGGAGAGCGTGAGGAGGAGAAAAAGAGGAGAAGGGGTACAATAGGGATGAGCGAGTGGTCGCGGGTGTGACTTTTCTACTTTATTTCTCCGGCGAATTAAATTAGACGCTGGCGCCCGGGAGGTTTCTGAATTCTTGAAAAGAACTGAATGTGACGAATCTTCATTCGTTCACGAACGAATCTGCAAGTTTCAACTGAATATACTATGGGACTTTTTCTGAACTTGCATTCTTTTATACGGTTTTGTAGTAGTCGTCGCATTTTGTTAAGCAACCAAGTGGTATTTGTTTAATGAGTCACACACCATTCGCGAATTTCTAGTACTATTTGCTAGGCGCGAGAGATTGAGACAGAGTTTAACAATAGAAATAATAAATATTTATACTCGTTCAATGAATAGACGAATGTTAGTCACACAATTTTTTGTATTTATGAGTATTCATTTCCTTATTAGAAATCTATCAACGTATTATTGCATCATGAAATGTCGACGAAAGCTTGTTAATGCTGTAGATATAAGGTATATTTCTATGATAAGTATCTTGTTAGCTTTGTAGTTTTTTTTTTCATTTACACCATGATTCATAGTAATAATATTTTCAAAGTACTAAAAATGGCTGTTAGGATTTGCTCACTGTCTATATTTTGAGTCACGTAAAATGTATTGAATAATGTTTCCAAGGTTTAAAATTCAATCGCTCACAGGCAGAAAGCAGTTTGTTTTAATGAAAATTTGTTCATTCTAAGTTTAATTCTTAGTGACAAAAATTGTCTCTTATACCCAGCCTGTGTGTAATCGCCCGCAGAATGATACGGCTCTTGATATTAACATCACGCGCGCGTAAGCGATCGCGCACGCAGCGCTGCTCATTTCTCCCTCCCAAACGATTTAATCTCGAAACTTTGAACGTGGCGCGCGGGGCACACCTGTCAGTCAGAAACAAACAACAGTTTCCTGCCTCCCGCTTGGCTACGGCAAAATTTCCCGCCGTGAAATTCGTTAAACAAGTCTCGTCTCTAATCTAGTCGTTGGTTGCGCGAGTGCGTGCGTTTCCCCGGGCAACTGACATTTTCACGCTCGTTTACATGATCGCGCTCGCACTGCGTATACCTATACGGCTGCTCTCGCGAAAACTCGCGGCAAAGTACAATCCATCAGCGTGCGCGTGCGCGCGCGTCGGGCCATAGTATATATATATATGTATCTAGGTACGAGCAGCCGTGTGCAAAGTTCATCAAGTCCCTTGTCGATATCTCTCGTCGCCGACGTTTTCGGCCTCACGCCGCCGGTGTATTATACGAAACAGAGAGAGTGAGGCGGCGGCTGCCATCTCGTGCGTGAAACGTCGCGGCGAGATAAAGGAGCAGAGGCGAACGCGCTCCGCGTCTCTGCCGTCGTCGATGGAGTATATATGTATGTATATATAGCGAGGAGCCGCCAGGAGCAGCAGCCTTTGGATGATTACGCAAAGTTCGCCCGCGGAAAGCAGCCCCGACGGTTCGTCCTTTATGCCGAGAGGACTTTTACTATAAGAGCGATTCGTCTTTTCGATTCATATACCTGCTCCTTTTACGTCTTTATCATATAGCTATCTCTGCTTCGCGATCATTGTCGACTCTTTTTGCTTGCTGTAGAACGCTTCACGATTGGAATACTTTTCTTTTTGTAAATTTGAAAAATTCTTTGTAATATTTTTCAATTTTTTATATTTTTATCAAAAACGTGCTGAGGTTTTCAATTTTTTAGGGATCAATTATAAAACTACATTCGGATTTTTCAGAGTTACGCTAGAAACTCTATTTTCACACGACGCTTATATACACGGTGAAAATAGTTTTCGTGTGCACTTTTAATCTTTTACGTACAGCCATTTGATAGAGCGTATATACGCTGGAAAAAAAGTTTCAACGCAAAACATGCACTGACGAATGCCGGGGGAAAAAAGCGTTTACCCTCTCGGGCGTATATAAAAAAATGACGCAGACAACGTCCCGCACGCGCGCCTCTCTCTCTTTCCCTCTAACAATAGCCCCTAACGTCGGATTTCCCAGTTGATTAAAAACCTAGCCGGCGTCCGCGCATTTTTCTCCCCGACGCGCACCTGACCGCACGATCATAAAAAAGAGACTAACGCAGACGCGCGACGTCATGCAAGGAGTATAGTACACTGAGAGAAATGATATAGGAAATTTTAATATAACTCTACTAAAAATTACTATATTTTATATCAACGGTGG
>JAWWEQ010049800.1:0-12781 GCA_035583055.1 Torymus tubicola
AAAATTACTCCCGAAAAACTGGAGTTCTCGTAAAGTTGCTAATTTTTCTAATTCATCCCGTTGGCTTGTAACAAAATATAGATTGTTAGATAGTCAATCCGTTTTAGTTGATAAAAGGGGAAATAAAAAAATATTACGTGATACTATACTGAAAAGCAAGTGAACTATTTCTATGAACATGACGATAATAGTAGAATCATGCCAAGTTATAAAGATAATAAGTGTATAAAAAATGATGATGGCACAAAGACCTATGTCCAGAAACGACTTGTTTTGTGCAATCTTAAAGAGCTATATTTAAAGTTTAAACAGCAGTATCCCGAATTAAAAATAGGATTCGATAAATTTGCCGAATGTCGCCCTGAATATTGTGTTTTAGCTGGTGCTAGTAGTACGCATTCAGTGTGTGTGTGTGTGTGTGCGTTTATCATCAAAACATCAAACTCCTCTTAGCAGGTTTGAGAAATTTAGGAATTTCTTTTGATAAAATGAACGCTTACAAAGATTGTATTGGTTAGAGATCACTGTCAACAAAACTTCAAAATCTTTTTGACCTACTGTGAAAAAAACGATAAGTATTCAAACTGTATAAAGTAATGCATGTATATTTGATAAAAAGCTAAAAGTTCATTTTATTTTTCAGGTTAATTTATTTACCAGCGTAAATAAATTTCAGCACAAGGAAGTCAATAAATAAACTTTTTTTTTAACAAGAATGAAGATAAAAATGGATAAAAAAAAGGAGGCATACTTTGAAAATTATTATATATTATGAGAAATAAAAACTTTAAAGTTGTGTTTTTCACAATATGGTTTTTAATGAATAAGGCTCATTGTCCGTTGAGATTGAAATGATCCTGCGGGTGGATTGACTCCAAATTTTAACTGAGTACTCCTATATAACATAGTTTTCCTATTAACGAAGGAATTTTGAATTGAATGTAAAGATTTTTTTTACAGCAGAAAAATTTTGAGAAATGAAAAAATTAATGAAAAATTAATGAAAAATGGCAAAATATTTTTTCTGACAGTAAATTCAAAATTCCTTCGTTGATAGGGAAACTATGTTATTCAGGAGTACTCAGTTAAAATTTTGAGTCAATCCACCCGCAGGATCATTTCAATCTCAACGGACAGTGCAAAAACTTATTTCTTCGATAGTTATGGTTTTAGACCATACAAGAGGTCCATCAAAGGTCTAAAAGTAGGTAACTATACTTCACTTTATGTGTAAAAAGTGGAAATAATTTTTATTTAATATTTTGATACTAATTCAGACTTTCTTTATTTCAGAAATAAAAGGTGTCTAGCCCCCTTAAGGGCTTGCGATCGGCGTAAGTATTTCCAGGGATGTTTTATGTTTCGTATATTAAATACCCAACGTCCCTTGTACTTTTACCAAGCTTGATCGAAACAATTTATACCGTTGCGCCGATCAGAACGCCTTCAATCACTTTCAATCAACATTCCAACCGCGTCTTCTGAGACCTACGAAAACTCATTCTTAATCTCTGCGCTCCAATTATGGTCTATGCTCCCGAGTGATGACCTCAATGCTCCCAGTTTTTACATTTTCTCCAATAATCTCTTGAAGCATTTGATGGCATCACAGTAATTAGTACTGCGATGAGGATATACTTTCTTCAAAACGGTTTCGTTACTTTCAAAGATGTATTTGAAATAACATTTAAATTTAAATTAAAAGTCTGTCGAATTGCCGTTATACTATCAAATTAATTATAGCTTTATAGTTTTATATACTTTATTATTTTATATATTTTATTATGCATATCTATTATAGTTTTTATGCTTAAGATATTACTACATCCTTTTAATGTTAATTATCATTTTTAAATTAAATTGTTAATTTTGATACGTAATTGTTACTGCGCCATTCGGCCTTTGCCATGTTATCAATCAATCAATCTCTCTGTCTCTCTCACTCTCTCCCTCTCGCTACACTTCACCGCCACTCTATAATTCCTTCACTCCCAATACTCGTCTCTCTCCACTTCTACCATCACATACTCTCGTGTGATTCTCGTACGTCTACACTACCGAATGTCTCACACGAGAATGAATTCGCCAAGATGGACGCTCTTTCATCATTCCGCCTTCTTCAGATTTTTCTTGTCCTTTCCAGGCTTCTTCCGCCTTCTACGCGATCCTTTCTCGCTCCTAATAGGCTTTCGGAAACGACTATATGCACCTGTTTGTGTGTGTTCGCTTACAGCCAACCAGGAGGACTTACGAGCCTACTTCGCGCGTTATCGGTTGTTCTGGCTGCTGACGTCAAACCGATCTCTTTAGCTTTACTAAATGCGCTACTTATGCATGTCATGACGATACGGGGGAGCAAGGTTAGTGAAGGCACTGCTTTACCAGTACAGATGCCTCCACTCTGTAAAACCTCCATCTCTCTCGCTTACGCCATCCACGGCAAGCAGCTGGACATGCATTCAGCTATCCTACCTTACCTCTCTCTCTCTCTCTCCTGCCTGCTTGCCATCACTCTCTTTTCCTTCCTGTCGCGCGCACCCGTTCACATGTGCTCTTATCGGCTCTCCCGCTGCCTGCTCTTTCTTCCTCTCTCGCTCTTGTGTACGTGACATATCTCGCTCTCTCTCACTCTAGAAAAATTACTGCAATCTCGATGCAATTATAGGCGCAAAGGTAATAGATGGCCGAGTGAACAATATCATATTCCTGATCATTATGTTTCAAAGATTTAAAGAAATTTGCAATGCAAGACTTTAAAACTGCTAATACACTTGTGGAAAAAGGTTTTAATTTTACCGTTAACCAGGAATAAGATCAAGCTCACGACACAATGTCGTATCGAGAGTTAATTGGATCGCTAATGTTTACTAATAGCATATGCAATAGTAATTCATATATAGGAGATCTGAACAATTCTAATTTTGCAGATTACGAACTGATCCGGAAGTCTATTTCAAATTTTGTTTTTAAATTGCGTGGGGTGTCTGTACTGTGTGTAGTCAACGTCAAAGAATTGTCACATGTAGGCACTGAGCCGGAATATGTAGCAAGCTCTGTAGTGGTCAAAGAAGCAATATGGTTAAGATGTCTTATTCAAGGTATTCGATTTCCATCTGCTTGCGCGATTTTAATTTTCATAGATTATAAACCACGACAAACCCAAAAAATAACTTGCGGAAGATAAATGTATATCTCCGATATGTTTTTTGGGATGCTGAATTCGAATCTGTTACGCATTTTTCTCTGGCACGTCAGGATTTTTCTGCAATTGCGAAAAATAGGCTTAAATACTATTTTTTAAAGCCTATAAACCCACAAACCCTTGTGACGTAATGACTTGCTACTTGCGGTCAAAATACTCTTAATGACCTAGCCGTCACTTTGCCACTTTCCTTTACTCGACTAGAGACTCACTTCTAGATGAAAGGGGTTCAGAATTAGCTTCAATACTTGACAGCGACGCATTTACCCTCGATGATTCCGACGTCCTCCTGATGTAGTAGTGGTTTAAGCCTAGACACACTGAATGAAATGACAACACAGGACTCGCACACAGTTACACTCACATATGACAACTTTGACCATATAATTATTAATTAATATATTTATTAATTTTTTAATAATTCTTGGCAAATAATTCACCGGGAAAGCCGCCTCCGCGCACCTCTCCCCCTCATGATTGTTGACCTGAAACAGTAATCACTAGACGTACGACTGCACACTCGAAATACCTCAATAGTTGATTTAGGATATGTAGGCCTCAGATTTGTGGATTATGCTTGAAATTTGTAGATTTGGGGTTTACAAGCTAAGAGAATCTGCTGAAAAATCGATTTTTTTGCCTATTTTTTGCAATTGCAGAAAAATCCTGATGTGGCAGAGCAAAATGCTCAACGGATGCGAATTCAGCATCCCAAAAAACATACAGGAGATTTGCATTTATTTTCCGCAAGTTGTTTTTTGGGTTTGTGGTCCTGTGTAATTAAAGCACAATATAACTAGTAAAAAATCTGATATTTTATGAAAGAACGAAATGTATGGAAGTTCAAAATCACTTTCTTAGGGAAAAATATGAAAAGAATAAAATCAACATTTATTATGTACCAGGCGAAAGTGGGCAGATATTCTGGTAAAACCTCACACAAAAGACTGTCATGAACGGATGTGCAGAGAGATAGGTCTGTTGCACCAAAATACTTATAAAGGTACATATAAAGTTAGTTGCAAACGAGATGCTATATAAGCGGAAATTGGAATAATATAGGTGATGCACACAAATACATAAAAAACAAAACTCTATAAAAAAGCAATGAATATATAATTACCAAGTGACTAGCACTCTTGAATTCTTCGGGCGGGAAGGATTTTGGAGAATCTCCCTTCCCCTAGGCCGTGCTGCACCTTCGTTGCACAGGATCTTCGCTTGGTCCTCCTAATGGCATTGAAGTGCTCCATTGCGACGTAAGAACTTCGTGGCTCACGTCGAGAGGACTACCTGCGCTTTGATCCACGATTTGCTCTACGTGCGGCTTCATGGATCTCAGCAAGTTTTTGTCGACGGCCTTGTTCTACATCAATTGCTGAAACAAGCTCTGGATATAGGGGTCAGCGTAGTGATCCTGCTGCAGAGCTTTCTGTTCTTTGAGTATCATCGCGTTGACGTACTTGCTCCTCAGATCGAATCTCCTTGTCAACAGATCAAATGCACTTTCACTTATCTCTTGTATGAAGTGTGTTGGGTTGTAATTTCCCAGCAACCATTCAGCGATTCGCTTCGAATCCCCCTCGAGATGCCCGGTGCTTCTCAAATCTAGAGCTATATTTGCTTCTATTACAGCTTGAAAGTCCAGCTCTAAATTTGTACGCCACTGCTCCATCCGTTCGGCTAGTTCTTCTGAGATTTGGTAGCAAATTGTGTGTGTATGCGCAACTAACTGCAGAGATTTTCTCTCGAATTGACCGTTTGTTACGCAAAATACAATGTTAGTAAACCTAACTACCATACACACTTGTCCCAGGCTGTTCAAGAATGACGTATCTCGATGCAGCCAGCGATTGCGAAAGCGTGGCTATTTCCCAAAAAAAACTGCCAGTACGATTATAAAAATAATTACGCTAGAAAAAAAAGGAAATGAAGTGTTTTCAATTTAGGTCGACTGCACGCACGGATGCAGACAAATTATTCCCAAAAAAATCGCTTTAAAATTCGTGTCAAAAAAAGGGATTTAACTTTAGCCACGTACTACGACGAAAACAACAATTATCGTCGTTTTAATGCACTCGCACTTACTTTACAAAAATTCAAAAGTCTCAGGTCGAGTATAAATAATACTGTCCAAGCATAAACATAAACACTTACAAAAACAAGCAATCGGCGGTTTTGTGTTTAGTTTGAATGCGCGTCGCGAGCCTTCTTATCTGTTTGTTTACACAATGATTTGCATGCGGGCAAATTCAAATGAACGCGATTTGAATAGGCCAGTTTCCAACGCACCGGCCGCTAACCTTCTCCTTACCCGACACGTTAGGGGCGTCAGTTGTAACAGTTTTATCGGGCCGTCGTCTACTGGGGATAATCGTTATCTCGTCACGACGATCCCGCGGAAAGAAGATTAGATGATAATATTGTAATGAAAAATAGCCTTAATGTATATAAAACAATAACAAAGTCTATTCTATTTAAAATATAACGATACGCGTCGCGTTGCGCGCAGACAAGACGCAGGCGCATCAATATAATTATTTCCTGTTGGGCTGGTGATCGCAATACCGGCCGCTCGCAGTGGCGAGCCGAAAATACAAGAATACTGGACTGGATACGCTACAAAAGCCCTGTTAAAATCGAATAGAACGGTCTACTCACGCAGTCGTTTGCAGGTCGCGTGACCGTTGACTGAGTGCAGGCTGTTGTTGGGAAACGTCCTCCCCAGTCGCGACAATAGCAGGCCGGCACCCGTGCCGGAATACTTTCCTAGCAGGGACGATAATTACGAGGCTGGATCCTGGGATAGGGTGGGTTACTGGAGTAATCGTATAAACAACGATCGCATGTGTTCGGTTAGACGGCCCAAAAGAATCTGATTCGAAATTGAATCGAGTTGACTTTGCGGCGATGGTCACGCTCTCCCCGCGCACAGCTCTCACATACGTTGCTCGAGCGATGTAAACAACCGCTCGAGATGCACGAATTCGCGAGAACTAGGGCCAAATGGGTTCGATAGAATACGGAGAACTGAGATGCTTAATTTCTCCGTATTTTATCCTCGAACCTCGTTATAAAATATTCATTACAATCATAGCTTTTATAGTATTTGTTTATAATTTTTACTAGAAAAACTAGTGAAATTATTATTATAACGCTGATTTTCGTAAATATAATTATACTTAAAATTTATTCGCTTAGACACTTAAAGTTAAAATCATTATTTCTATGATAAAAGTTAATTAAACAACATATTTTATAAAAGAAACATATCACGAATAGTAGTATTACAAGATATCAATTGTTATAAAGTATATATAAAGTAAAAGAAGAAATTACATCATACATTAAATAATTTAGATATTAAAAAATATTTTTGAAAGATAATAGTATTAAATTTAGGAAATTAAGTATGAAAGAAATAAGCAAAAGATATTTAATATACTTATGAGTTTAAAATATGTAAATCAAACTGGTTAATATTAAAAATGATTTAAATGAATGATGTTTGTAAACTCTAAAACACAACATATTATCTATCATTATATAATTTTAAAAGAGATAGAATGAATATATAACATTTTTATTTTTATAAAACTAGTAAAGTAATGTAGTGTAAATAAATTGTACTGAAAATAGTTCAATTGCAAATAATATAGAAGTAATTTTTTTATAAATATAGCATTTCTCAAATGGAAAAGTTCTAAAACTCATTAAGATTTTCGTCGGGAAATCTCTCAATTTAGAAAGTGTCTGTATTAGAAATTTTCTACATGAGTAGTCTGTATTTTATGAGACAATCTTTTTTTGGTTAAATTTGAAAACTATGAATATTGTACAATAATTTATGTCGGTTATTTAATAATTTTAGCTAACTATTGTAGGGCGTAAAAGAACATATTGATAAATGCGCATGTATAATGATAGTTGAAAGATAATTACATAGATGGCTTTTATCTTGCTATAAACAGAAATAATCTATCAATGGTATTAATCACCTATTTTTTTCTTATGCTATTGCCTATATTATATTTTATTTAAACGCTTGCAACTAAAATTTTTCGTTTAGAATATAACGCATATATGTTTTCTTATATTCTAAAAGACGAATCTAAAATTTTGTTGCACGGTTGGTTTTCTTACAAAGATAAGCTACGCAGTTTATTTGAAGAAAACCAGAGAACTCATAAATTTTAGTTGGATGGGGTATCCCTTGGAAAAAAACAAAAATATTTTCCAAGAAGGAAAGTGGATAAACAATAGTACATTACGATAAAAGTGCGGGAAAGTAGATTTTCGTCTCGTGTGATGTTTACACCCGAGCGAAGCGACGGTGAAAAAGCACATGAGACGAGAATCTCTCTCCAGAACATGTATCGTACAGTATTTTTTAATACGACGTGTGGAAAGTCAGATTTTGATCACACGTTTTTTGCCGAGCGTGTGGAAAAACTAACTTTCCACACGGAGTGTCGAACATTTACAGACAGGCCTGCACAGATATATGTTGCTTTTACCACATCTGGTAATCGTAAAAATCGAAGAGCATCCGGACCCGTCTAAGTCGAAATGTTTGTTCAGCAGCTCGAAATTTTCTGACCTGGGAAAAGATCGTGCTGTGTTTAAATTTTTAGCTTATCTTTTAAATTTCGAACAATGTTTATTCTGTCCAATTGCAGAAAACCCACAGGATGTAATTGCTGAAATAAAGATACATATTATATTGCGCGAGAGTGTAAATGTTTGGTAGTCGCGCGAGAGACGGAAACTGCGAGCGCGACACACGGACATTGTATATTCTCCCACTCTAGCACCTATAGTGTGGCTTGGGCACACACGGCAGCGATAGACTCGCGCCCCGCACTCTTGCTCATCAGCTCTCGTGCGAAGCGGTACCAGAGCCCAGCGCTTGACGCTATGTACTGTTCTATATAAGTTAGTCAGTGAATAAAGTTTATTATTCTTTTAGCCAACATGGTAGTGATTTACCTCCACCCATCCTCAGAATATTCAACAGTAATACCCCCCTCTTAAAACTGTTGCTACTACATAATAATCGTAGCAACTGTTCGCTGTATAAACCTAATATAGGAACTATGTAATTTAGAAATTAGTACTTAAAAATTGCAATGTATTAAAAGTTGAATATTAGGATATAGTACAATTGATTTATGTTTGTAAGCTGAAGATGTGCTTTTGGTTGTTAGCTGTATCAGAAGTATTGATGTTCGGATAAATGGTTGGTGTGGTTGGTTCTTGAACTTTATCTGATAAATCTGGTGTTGGTGTAGTGGATGTCATTTAGTTCAGTAGCATTATCATTGGAAGGCCTCGTTCCCAAATGAATAAGTAAATAAGTAAGTGAGCCAAAAAGAGCTCCTAGCAGTCGAATTGACCATCCACACAGTATGGAGTGTGTAACCATGGATTACAACATTAATCACAGATTTAATAAATTGAGCAATTATTATTAGGGCAATGAAACCAGAACTAGCATGTCTGAAAATTAGGAAACGACCCCAAAACATTTGCCAAGAATTACTAATGATTATTTCGACAGTATTCTGGTTTAGGAGTTTAGATAATGCGGATTCTTCATTATCAAGAGTATGACCTCTCATTTCCCTTGCAAGATCATGCAACAAAGCTGGTTTTTCAATCGAGAACATGATCCATTCTCTAAGTCCATCAAGATCATGTTGATTATAAATACCGCTAGTAGCTAATTTAGCAGGATTAATGTAAGTCCAAATTGGTTTCGTCATCGACTTGATTATTGCGAGTGGTAACGCTTGCAGAGGAGATGGTAGTAAAGAATTACAGGGTATTGTTCCTGTTTGTTTGAAGATGTGTTTTCTGGGAGTTAAGAAAAATGTTTGATTACTTCAGAATACTTCAAGTTCAGCATAGCAGTAACTACCGTGCTGCACTTTTACTTCAACTGGTACACATTTTACAATATATACTACTTCTCCGGCTGTAACACCGAGGTATCCGGGATCTTTCATTAAGTGAAACACAAAGTCGTCCGGTGACTGTTTAGCTATAGATAAAGAATTTTTAAGAGCCTGTATTTCTAAATTACATCGTTGTATGAGTACATCTTGATACAATCCACGCATCTGTTCACGAATATGTTTTTCATCATTTACAAATTTAGAATTCACATAAGCAAATATATCTAAAATGACTACAGAAATTATACTAACTTTGGCAAACGTATTACCTTCTGAGTTTCGACTATTAGTAATTTAGGATGTTCGGTAGTTATCAACTGATAACTACATATAAACTCTTTTCCTTTAGTTGTTAGAGCAAAGGTAACGTCTTGTGTGTTTAATGAGTATACCGTTTGGTTAATACCACCATAATCAGAATTAGTTATATGATTCGGAAATCCCTCGTATAAAACTCCATATTTATGAAAGTTGCAAATATCAGTAGGTACCGAATTCCAAAATGTATATCCACTCTTCCATTCAATGTCTAAACAATTTCCTTCGGATAAAGCGCAGACAGTTCCTGATCTCAAATTTACATGATTTTTAGTCAACTTTACTTGGGCCTCATATTAACTCAATGTAATTTTAAATTTTCCTTGAACAAGAACTGACTCCCAAGTGCCATAAGGATCTGTATAACCTACCTCGTCATATTTGCCATCACTGGTTAATGATCCAGCGAGTAACAAAGGATGAGTAGATGTGCTATTAATTCTTACACCATGAATAATTTTGGAATTGGGTAATTGGCATGTAGAGTACTGCATGCCTCGCGACTTGTATCATATACATATTGATTTTCACCATTTAGTACTAACGAAGCGTGTGAAAATGCACTGCAATAGTATACTGTTCGGTGTATTTCTATTTTACACTGCATTACTTTTGTTGAGGTGTATTCGTTAATTTGTAACAATTGTATGTATTTTTGTGAGATAACCGATTGAGTATTTGGAATAACGCATTCGCGTAGATTAGTTAATGAAAGGGTGGTGACATTTAAATCCCGCGCACCGCAATCATAACCAATCATTCGATGAGTTCCCCCTAACAAGAAAATAATTAGAGTAAGGATATGGAATTCCATTTTCATTGGGCACTCTATATTTATGTTTTTTTTTTACAAAAATGGACTTTGACTTTTGTTGTAATCAGAACACAAATAAGTTAATATAAAAAAATTATTCAATCAAGAATTATTTTTTTTTTCTTAATCTTATTTCTTCATTAATATGTGATATCCGAAGGCGATTTCCATGAACAACTTTGCTGCTCTTGCCTATAGCAATTCGGATATTAGTTTTGCCGCATATTTCTAAAATCTTGTGAGGCCACGTGTAATGGTCAACAAATTTATTTGGCTTAGGACCCTTTAAAAGAAATACATGATCATCTACTCTAAAGTTCCTAGGATTTACACTTTTATCGTAATATTTTTTTGACCTATTTTTAGCTTCTACTAAATTATCATAAACTAGGCTTCTTATTCCATTTAACATAGTTACTAAATTTACTAAATAGTCTTTACAGTAGGTTGAAGATCCATATCTGTAAGTGGATCACTAGAAGGTAATCCAGCTAGTCTGCCAAACACCACCTCATAAGGGGTATGTTTGGTACTTTCGGAAACACAGGTGTTGTAATTTAGAATAGCTAGATCAATCCATTCATCCCATTCGGCATCTTTGGTAGTATACTGTGTTAGAAGCTAGGCTTATATAATACGTTTGTATATTGTCGCGGAGAGCTCGTCGAGTCACTGTTTACTGGGCACACGGCCCGTGAGCATCGCGTTCATTTATATTGACTCGCATCGCGTTGCGTTGTATTATTATTGCTTTGAGTTGCATTACGAATTATACATTTCTCAATAAATATTTAATAACTTTATTGGAATATCTTTTTTACTTATCCAAGGTTCACTTGACAACAAGTGTCTCAATGCCTGCATTCCGGCTCTGCCCATCCTAAGTTTCTAACAATTGCTTTAAAAACTCACCAAGAACGTGATGAGATCTCTCTTATAAACCATTAGATTGAGGATGGAATGCTGTTGTTTTTAGTTTCTTTATTTTAAATCTTTTAGCAACTGTTTCCATGAGTTTACTCAAAAAATTTTGACCCTGATCAATAAGGACTACTCTAGGAGCACCAAATGTACAAACATATTTCTTTATAAAAGCTTCAGCTATGGTAGTGGCTAAAGTATTTTTTAATGGAACTACTAAGCAAAATTTGGATAGCTGATCTTGCATAGTAAGAATATATTCGTAATCATTCTTAGTTTTCTGCAAAGGTCCTACTATATCCATAGCAATTTTGTCAAATACAGTTCCTGGGATATCGGTGATTACCATAGGTTGTTTAGTTTTCAAACGACTCAATTTCTTTAATTGGCAATTTCAGCATTATTGTATCCGTCTCTGAGATTTGAGAGATATTACTTTCAGAATTTGGAGGAAAATCCTTAGAAATTATAGAAGGATTTTGGAAAGTTAACTTATCAAAATTAGAAATATAATTATCATTAGAAGAATTTTTAATAGACTTATCAGTTTGAGGGAGCCAAATTGGCTCTCCATGAAAATCATCATATAAGGGGGTCTTACACCTATAAATTTGGAAAAAAATGAACATTTTTTTATTTGATTTTTCGATTCTATATACTATTTTAAACTTGTAAAAGAAGTTTGAGTGACATATTTGAAAAATTACCGAGGATATAAGCAAAAATGTCAATAAACTTCTATAGGAACGTGCCACCAGTTTCAACCAATTAGGGCCTTATCACGCAAATGTAAGCCACATCAAGAACCAATTTCTTACAATCAATTTTACGGTGAAAAGAAAGAAACTTAATATTTTAAAATATTAATTTAAAATTTATAAAACTACTTTTTTAATGAATTTTTAACCAAAAAAAATACTACAAAAAACGTTTTGATTAGATATCAAACTGATAAAATACTTTAATTTATTTAATGTTAATATATTTTATACATATATACGTAATTTCAACACATACGAAAATTATATACGAAATTCGTGTACTCAAATTGCGCGCTCAAGCACAAACGAGTTGGTAAAAAGACGCCGCTGCGAGGCGCTCAACTGTCCGTGTCGGCTACTCTGTGCGCCCAGATATTTTTACTTTGGATGTGTCATGTGTTTAGGGTCATATAAGTTTCATTGACATTCAGCTAAGTTATACCTTGTGTTCATCCAAAACTTCAACCAACTGGATATGTATATATTAGATAAGTATAAGTTAATTGCATAAATATCAAATTTCTGTAAAGCATAGATACTTTGTGGAAATTTATTTTTCAGAGTTCCAGAAATTATTGTTAGATTCAGATTGCTACTCGAAGAGGCTACATCAAGGAGTCATTCAGAAGGACTAATTATCATGAAATATGATAAAATCATCTAGAAGATTAAGAGCTGTACAAGCTGTATATTAGGGTGTCCCAGTAAAAATAAACCATTTTTTTCAAACACTGTTCCGCAGTAAGGTGTCTTTTTACTTGAAACGTCAGTATGAATTTTTTTAGATTTTTAAAAAAATATTTAGAGG
>JAWWEQ010049801.1:0-12780 GCA_035583055.1 Torymus tubicola
TTAAGTCCATTTTTTTCAAAAATGAATTAGCACGGGAATTCATACCTTCTAACTACCCTTTTTCACGTAGACTTGGTCCGGAAATCTAAAACACGTGCAAAAAGCAAATATCAGTTAAGTGCATAACGATTTAAGTCTACCTGTGCCCGGCAAAACCACTGAAATCCACCTGTTCCCGGAAAAACGACCCAAGTCCATATGCTTTATTTATTTATTTATTTCTTTTTAAAAATAAGGTGAGATTTCTATCTACATAATAAACAGAAACGATTACGACCTATTTTTACAGCAATAAAAATCAAAGCACTGATAGTAGAATAGATAATAGGAGGTAACACAAGAGCTTTGATTGCCGAACGATGGGGCGAGTGTGAATTTAAACAGTAAGTAACATTCGGTATTCGGTACCGAATTTCGTTCACTTGACGCATATCCCCTTAGAAGGCACATACGCGGAAATGAATATTTAAAAAAGAATTCGTATTCTATGTTTTAAGTCAAGAAATAAGTATGCTATTTATCTTATTTGAATAAGTTCCCTAAACCACTTAAGTCCACAGTTTCCGGAATAACGACTTAAGTCCATTGTTTTGTTTGTTTAAACAAAAAACAATAATGTATTCTAGCAGCTGATAGTTGGATTCAAAAGATACATTTGATACCTTTGTAAATGTCTCAATTGTTCTGACCATCTTACGCATTTTAATCTTACACATTTTAATCTTACGTATCAAGTGTCTTACTTACGCATTTTAATTTTACGTATAAAGCTTTTTCTTTGTAATTCAGATAATTTCTATCTTGAAAAATTATGTAGGACATTTCTAGAATAATTGACTGAATTTTGAAAAGGAGGACTTTTTTGCAGTTTTCTTAAAAAGTATGTAAGAAATTGTTCTAGAAATAGTATACCCCCGATAAGCATTATACAACAGCGAATCTCTCTTACGTATGCTACAAACAACAAGAAAAACCAACTGTCATGAGTATGCTAAAAGAAAATATTTTGAAAATAACATTTACAGTTTGATCACAGATTTTCATAGAATTGTACGTATAAGTGCATTTAAAAAAATTATTTGATGTAATTTATCAATTCTTTTTGAGAAAGCAGTTAGCAGCGGGTTTTTTAAAGAAAGCTTATAGCTCTCAAACTAAATGGTCAATTTTTAAAAAAAAATCACGATAATGCAGAATATAAATAGCTATAATCTGTAAAAATTTGAATCTATTTTTTTGTGAAAAAAATTGAAAAAAGAAAAAAACGAGTTTTGTATGTCCAACGATTACGGGAACTAAATTGACTTAATCGATTCAAAATTCTTTTTATAGGTAGATTTTGTATAGTTCTCGGTCGAGTTCGTTTGACAAAATAATTGGTCAATAAGTTTCAAAAATATTTGAGGTTAAAAATTTTTTACCTTTTTTCAAATCATGATTTCTCGAGAACGGCTGTATGTATTTAAATAGGATGTAGAGTATTTGAAAGAGAATCAAAATACCTATATTTAAAAAAAACAGGATTCTAACTATCACGATTCTTTTGTTATTAACATAAACGTAAAAAAAATTGAAAATTTTGCAAATAATTAAAAGAATAAACAAAATAAGTTCGAGGAAGCAACGGGCCAATGAATTGGTGGCATTTTTTTTATAAATGATGTAGGTAGAATAATATATTTTATAATTGTATGAAATCAGTTTTGCGAAAAAAAAAATAAAAAAATTATTCAATCTTCAGAAGGCTTTGATTTAAGACATTTAATCTTGTTCACAAAATGCATAAAAAAGGTAACTTAGATTCTAATTTGATCTCGAAAATAAATAAATAATTATATGCATAGCATATGGATTTAATTTCAAGCCTTTTTATAAATATTCGATTATGAAGTTAATACCTTTTAAAATTTTTTCTATATAGAATAAATAATCTATAACCAATTTTAGTAATGCAGTTGCTAAAATAAATGAGAAAACAAAGTATAGGAGTATTTGACTACCACGAATTCTGGTAATACTTATGTATTTCTTTGCTCTTATTTTGATAACACTGATTCTATTAGTTATTAATAGAAAATGTTCTAAATCGTCCCGATTAGTGTCTGTGCGAAATTACAGAAGCGCGCGTACACCGTTGTACAGTATTTTAGCTCCATTTAAACAGACGTTTTCTACCTTTCTATATAGGACTTTCTCTTTAAGTTGTTCCCGTTCTTCGTACATATGTTACCACTACCACCTTTCGCGCCGGTCTCGAAAGATCGAGAGCCACACGGCGGTTGCCTATAACAGATATAAGTCGTGAAAGGCGTACATGCCTGGCATACGCTCATGCCGCGTATAGTCCATCCACCCCCTCAGGACCAGTACCGGTGGCAACAGCAGCAGCCGCGGCCACAGCCTGCCTCGTGGGCGCCTGTATACAGGTGTACATCCACACGCGGCGCTGCCAAGGCGAAATACTTCCCCCCTATAACCTCTGCTCGGCAACTCTACTTAATATTGCAGCATATTACCCAAGAGCGCGAGCGAGGCTCTTCTCTCGGTTGGGCCACCACCACCACCACTACCACGCTGCATCTGAAATCATATACTTGGTGTCGGGTTACCAGGCGGAAGCGAAAGGTAGAAGAGAGCCGTGCGCGTTGCGAATCGCTCTCGGCTATATGTGTAAATTTCTGGGGTGCGAGGTATAGGAGAAGCCTTAATTTCGGCGCTGAGGTTTAGCTTGCATAGGCTTGCAAAATTCGCGCGCTTCAAAGATGCCGACGCGCTCAGTAGGGAACAATGTAATTTAATGGGAAGTGCAAAAGTCATTTAAATATAATATTAGTAAAATTGCATTACATTTAACAGTTGAAGAAAACTACAATAACGTAAGAACACTCTGACATAGCATGTGAAGTTAAAATAAGCATAGACTTTGCATAAAAGTTTGTTTAACGTTTTGACTAGATTATGAATATTTTCACTTTTAACGATCCTCATTATTCCATTGATATCACAAATTTTATAAATAAGTTTATTATACAAAAAAATACTTTCTTAAGAATTATATTAACATAAATAATTCACTTTTACATAATGTTTTAATACAACTTACTTTCTAGTTTGACGTAAGCTACGAGCCGGAGAACATGAGGAAAATAAGATCAAGGTTAAGGTAATAAAAAAATTACAAACAAGATTATAAAAAAAATATTAAATAAATAATTGAAAAGTATGTAGCTTTACGCAGGTGCGTTGTTTCACGGTCAAGCCGTTTCGAGACCGCTCTCCAGGTCGATCCTGGTCTGAGCAGTGTGTTATTTTGTTGTGATCCAAAATTTCGGAGCACAACAGAATACCTCGGCGACGGTCGAGGACGAGCGGGGGATTTTCTCCTGCAAAGCGGTGGTAAAAAAGTCAGCGGATAGGCTGCTACTAAGGTGGTGGACCGCTCGCTTCCTTCCCTTCAAGATCGAAGATGCGACCCGTCGGCTGAATCGTGACACAAGCTTCTCCAAAGCTCGCAGAGTGAATCGATACTCGCAAAGTTTGAAGAAAAAGTCGTGTAGACAAAATTCTCCTAATTTAAATTTAAAAAAGTAAAAATCGTACAAACGTCGCGGACATCAAGTTATTTTTGTGAAGTAGTGATTTACGGTCGCAGATGCAAGTCTCGGATACCATGACAAACGTATTTCCCTTGATATTGTTTTCTCTAAAAATCACCGAACATATAAAGTGCCAGGTAATTTAGCAATATGCACCCTTGCTTCTGTACTCATCCATTCATACTTGCAACTTAAATCTCCAGCTATGTGATTTGATATAGCCATCTTGGGATCGAGGTTGTCGTTACTTACGCGTACAGTATTTCCTCTATTGCTACGTCTATATGCAGGAAAATGTCCTTCTAAAAGGGAGGAAGCACCACTATCCAAATCTAACGCAGTTATCCTCTAAAGGAGAGGATCACCACTACTCTGACTCACGCACATAGAACGAATCGAGCCATTCAGCACTCCCGATTCCGTGCGTCCTTTTCGCACTCTCATTTTCATTGTCTCGCTTGCTCTATGTTACACTTTTAGCATGGCTCATAACGTCACAATAAATAAACTATATAATTACAATGCAGGTTCATAAAAGAATTCTTTAATCTATAGGTCCGACAAGATGGTACGTGCCTTTGTGAGACAATGGATGGCTCTGCCAAACGACATTTTGGTACGCTACTTTCACGCCCACGTGTCAGAAGGAGGGCTAGGAATTCCATCCCTCCATTGGTTGGCGTCACTCCACTATATGGACCGCTTACTCGGACTAATACCTGAACCTCTTGAGCAGAACATCTCTGGCCTATATGTGGCTAGAGGAATCGACTAGTGCCTACTGTGGCTTACTGAAAAAGAAGTCATCTGTACCATTTCATAAAACATCAAGAAAGGTGGGTCGCATTTCTGCACTTATTCATCGATGCTCAAGCAATCTCCGACGTCAAGGATTCCAAATTGAGGAAGAGCTACTAGATGTAAAAGGAGCTATAGAAAGCAGACATTGGGACCTCGATGAGCTCACTTGGGCCGGTGACTGATGCTCAGATTATCAGCAAACAATCTCGAAGAGCGAGGTCCGCTAAGATTAAAAAGAGTGCCAACAAATTTAACACCAAATGGGCCATACAGCGAGAGACACACTTATTAAAAAAACTTTTAATAAGAAAACAATATTGCACCCGTAACGATCGGAATAGATTGCGTTTTGGGGGCGTAAAGTAGTATTTTTCACTTTACACCCGCAAAACACAACGTTTTTACGTTACTTTATTTGATCACGTTTTTCAACCGCAAAAATAAAAAAAATCACAAATATTACGCGCAAAGCGCGTAAATATAGCTAGTATAATAAAATTTAAAATGTAGCACTCTTGATTTTTGCTAATTTATTGTATATTCTTATTTATGAAGATAAACCATACAATTAACTAAGTCGATAAAAATTGAGAACGGCACCTCCTCAATAGTTAACTCCTACTTGATATTTTCTTAAAATATATTATCAATTTCAAGTTTAAAGAAAGAGTGACTTCTTAAAAATATCTAGTTTTCTGAAACTACTGATGAATACTTGTAATTAAGTACCAATTCATACTAGTATATGGATGCCAATAAAATAAGACCATAATTTTTAGCAATGTATCAAGTAGACTAACATTTTCGATGATAAAAGCGTAAGAAGAACAGAGAGGGAAACATATTGTAAGATGTTGCCTCTTCGTTTGGATTAATCTCATTAAACAATAAGAACAGCCAGGGAGAGACGAAATGAGAGAAATACGAAAACGCAGAAAGAGCGAGAGGGTAGATGATTTCCGATCGACTGATTGGTCAAGAGTGAGGAGGGGGGCCGATGCGCCACTCTCCGTTGCCCCGAAAGTAATGTTCACCGACGAATCGCACGATTCGAAACGCGGACACGTAGGCGCTTAACGAGGGTGCTCGAGCGTTGTGGAGAAGGATCATGAGAAAGAAGGAGAGAGGAAGTGAGCAAGTAGAAAGAGAAAGGAAGAGAAAGAGAGAGGGGTAGAGAGAATAAGGGAGAGGACGAGACGAACGAAAAATAGAGGACAGCAAGAAGAAGAGACTTCTTCTGCTGTACAGGTAAGAGGTATACAGCCGGACACGCTTGTTCTGTAAACTGGAAAAGTCTGGCTCGGACTTATGCGAAACGAATAATTGTTATCTGGAAATAAATACGTATTTAAAGCAAATTTCTACGAAGCTAACTAAAGAGAATGCATAAATGATGAAAAAATGTACTTGGCAGTTTTAAGAAGTTTTAAGAAATAAGAATTTTGCAAGCTCTAGAAACTTTCACAATATTCATAAAAAATCAAATGAACTATTTAAAGGCTTAGAACAACAATAAAATTTCTATTAATTTTTTAATTAACTCGTGTATCATTTGTTATGCTACAATTATTTGACAAGAATATCATTACGTGCTATTTATTTTATCGCTACGCATTCCTTATGCTCAGCCCATTTTAGGATCCGACCATAAAAGTACCTGATTTCAGATTACTAATCAGGGTGTGGCATAACGACATAAGTCCATTTTTTTGAAAATCAGAAAAACTTTGTATTTAGTATCTTTAAATGGGCCTTTTTTATTTAAAACTGTCAGTAGTAGCTAAAATATTGCCTTAAAGCTACGCTACGATATATGAAAAACGTAACAACATAAGTCCATTTTTTAAATCTAGTGCGCGGTATAACAACATAAGTCCAGCAGTGATTTATTGTATCCAACCAAAATTGAATATAAGAATTATTTTATATAAAATATATACAATAACTAGATAAAATTTATAATTTTGCAAACATTCAGTGCACAAACGTGAGAATTTTGAAAGTTAGTTCATAATAACTGTTCTTTTACGAAATGAAAAAATGCTTTTTAATTTATTTTGAATTCAAGTTGTATTCAAGTTGTATTATTTTTAACATAATTATTCGTTGATTAATTGTTAGTTTTGATCGAAATTCATAATTAAATTAACGAAAATGATCGAAAAATAAACGAGAACAGGACTATTAGATAAGTCCAAGTTCCCGGCATAACGACATAACTTCATACTTTTTCGAGTTTTCACGAAGGAGAAAATGCATAACCTGATCATACTATCGTGTAAATATTTGTTTTAAATGTGTTAATTGATTAGTACAGTATCACGCCTTATCTCGCTTATTCCGATTTTACGAATAAGTTTCAACATTGACACCCATTTTTCTCAGAAACTCCAAAAGTGGACTTATGTCGTTATGCTTCGAAGCCCCAGAAATTATATTTTGAAAAATGTATTTTTAGAATACATTCTTTTTTAGAAAATAATTTTGTAAAATGAATTTCTTTTTGTTGGTAAACCGTACTTGAAATCATCCATTTTTCTATTCAAAACAGAAAAACATTAAGTGCTTTAAGATATTTTGGCCTTGTAAAGTGGTCAGTAACCGCCAATAAAACCTTTTTTACATATAAAAGTAATATACTGTGTTGGGAATATGATTTCCCATGTGTGCGTATAAAACATTCACGAATACTGGCCCACACATTTTTAACACACACACATACATATGCGCGTGTGCAGTGAAATACATGGGCAACAAAGTGAGGCAGCGCGAAAACCAATCGTCACTGTGCCATGTTTTACAAAATATTCGCAATACTAGAATCAAAAGTTGCTAAGTCAGCGACAATACATATTTCAAGGAAGACAAGTCTAGCATAGCTGATCCGACGTTCGCCGTCGTCAATGACTGATACATGAGAAGTCACAGAGAAGGCAGATGATTGCCATCTGCCACTACCGACTACAATCCTCTACTCACTAAAAATAGTTTATAGTATGATAAAAAGAATGTGTGCATATTATTATACACATGTACGGTATACTTATATACTTCCACATACGTATGCTCTTTTGATTTTTATCAAGCTATAACGCATTACAAACTCTAATTCATTTCAAACAATACCTTAAGAACACAATACCCTCAAAAAGACAAACTATTAATATCGAGCCAGGGGACGGCAGTCGTCTAATATGTCCAGCTTTGAATAGAAATGATAAGATTAAAATTAAAATTTCTGCGCGAATCAAAACATCCAAGAGAAATGCAATGCAGTCTTTCCTTATTCTACTTTCTATTGGAGTAAAAAGCTGTGCGTAGCTTCTACTCTAGTAAGATATTTAAAAGGACGCCGTACTCAATCACGAACACTAAACAGTTTCCAGCGTCACAGTTTAGTTAGTGGTACAAAAACAAAGGTAGAACAATCTGCCTTAGCGACACGCAGCGTTGGCTGTAGGAGGGCGTTGGACAAGCGATTATTTCAATTGGCACCACGCGGCCAACATCATAGCGAACTGAGCAATAAGCGATAACCTCACCGCGAACTCTGTTGAAAATATATGTGTAAATTATCTACGTAAGTAATTTATGTAAATAATTTATATAAACATTTACGTATAAAATTTTAACTTTTATCTACGTAAACTAATAACGTAAAGGTTTAACGTAAATAAAGTGTTAATTATTAAATTTTTATTATTATGATTTTCTAAATAAACAATATATTATAAATGATAATTATAAAAGTGGTGTACAGTTACATCCAGTTTAAAGAGTTATAAATATTACAAATATAATTAAATGTATATTGACATAAAATTAATACTATGTAATAATAAATAATTCTTGTTAATTAACAAAAAACATTAATAAATATAACAGATATATATTATTATAAAAGTCCACATTTATCACATGAATATCTATATAAATTATTTGTATAAATTATTTACGAAGATAATTTACATATATATTTTCAACAGGGTAGTCGGTAGCCCTGTCATGCTCGCTTTGGAGTTATCCTTACTCAATCAACTCATATCTGTTGGAACGAAAATAATCTCTAATATGAATATTTCTAATATAATCATTTTTACATTCACATAGTAGCTTGTTAAAATTTCGATTTGAAATTATATTACGAAATATTTCGTAAAAAGGAGAATAATGTAATTAGTTTGTACATTTCTACTTATTACTTACTTTATCATTATATCAAGGAGCGCGGGAGCGCTCCGAAGGCAACTATAGCCGAAGCCTGAACGAGCGAGCCGTGCTATTCATTCTTTGAAATAGGTATGCGAGATTTTCATTACTTCATTAAACGTATATTTCAATAAAAAAGAACTTGCAAAGTTGTATACATATGGATAATACGATTGGTTAGTATATAAAATTTTCTAAATAAATTTATTAGTAGTTAGTACATAGGTTTCTAAATATTAAAAATATCTAAATATTCTAATATTTTATAAATATTTCTAAAAAATTTTTTATTCACTATTAAATCAAATAAAAAAATCATAAATAAAGGACATGGAGTAGTAACCGATGGAATTGAAAAAGTTAATGTTATAATTGAAAATTATGATACTACTATACAATTTGAAAAAAGGAGAGCACATAAAACTAATTGAGAATTTTATTCAATCGTCTCATCAATTAGCATTTGTTGTTTGTGGTATGTCTAATGTTACTAAATAAAAGGATCAAGAAAAAATGCCTCTTAAGGATTTAAAAAGAATTACTAAAGTCGCAAAGCGCATGATCTCTGGTAAACTGCAGAATAGTTCTAAGGTTATAATTTTTACTGAAGAAGTTTCAACTTGAATATGATTAATGTAAAAATAAATTTATTAATAATTTTTTTTCAGAAAGTTAAAATAGAATGAAGGATCTGAATTATTATTAAAGAAGAATTATGCAGTTTTGCAGTGATCGATGTAAATTATAATAATCAAAGTTTATAGAGTTCTTGTTTGGCCTTGGTAGTGAACAGACGTGTTTACACTTGATTTGCGCAATACTATCGGCTACTACAGAAGGCAAACACAAGCAAACAGGGCATTGCCCTGATGCCATACAAGTAGATCACTAATGTGATCATGATGGCTTCTACATCTGAAAACCATCCACCTCGGAAAGAAATTCCAACGTTTACAGTAGATACTACGAATAATACAAGTTATCTTGCGATCACTCAAAAGAATCTGGCCCAAAAAGAGATCAAGCCATCGTACTACACGGCGTTGAAGATCTGACCTTAACCGACTACGCCAGTGCTATTGGAGACTTGGTGAAATCAAAATGTGATAGGTGCCTCCAGAATTTCCAACAATCGAGTATGTATATATGTATCATCTAAAGAGTTGGTCAACCAAATTACAGAAACCAATGAGTACATAGTTATCAACGATAAAAAGGTAACGTTAAGACTTCTAGTATCTAGACTTAAAAGAGTTATTATTTCAAATGTACCACTAGAAATACCAAATGCATATCTCGAAGATATTTTGAACCAGCTCAAGGTTAAACGCGGTTCTCCGATCATAAATCTTAAAGCTACAATAAATAAGGAGGATCTCAATCACGTTATAAGTTTCAGACGTCAAGTCTACGTCAAACTAAAATTCGAAAACTTAGAATATTTTATTTTTGCAAGTACCGATGTACTTAAATGTTTCATCTGCAAAATTGAAGGCCACTTAGCTCGCAATTGTACCGTCGCTCAAACACAGGAGCAACAAATACAGATAAATACACCATTAATCAATAACAAGGAGACACACACAAATTCCTTGTCCACATCCAATAATATAAAGCCAGAAATCCGAAATATTCCTGAAAACAATAACATTAGATCGCATATAGATAATCCCACAAATGTTAGCACAGTCTCACAAGATCAAATGGAAATAATCTTTGAAAACAAACGAACACATTTCGTAATTAGCTCGGAAGAATCACATAACGATACCCTTGTCGACTCACCAAAAGAAATACACATAAGTACAAAACAACCAATTAAAAGAACCAAAACCGAAGCACTCGATTCCCACAACTCCCACTTAAACGAAAATCCCTGTACAGAAAATTCCATTACAGTTTATCCGTCTACTACAACGCAATCTCAAAACATTAATAACAGGTCAAATAAAAAAAGCAAACCCAATACCAACAAAGACGATCCACTTGACATTCAATTAGCATCAATCAAAAACTACTTTAATAATGCAGGAACAATTCAAAAGTTTACTGGAGAATACACATAAAGTCAAAAACCCGGCCGGTATAATCTCTCAATACACTAATGATCTCGATGCTTTCAGAAAATTTATCAAGGAAGATGTCTACACTAATGTACGCGATAGTTACATTAAAACACGCTGTACTAAACTACTTAAAAGCATCCGCAATCCCATCATTGACTCTACGCTAACAGCTTCACCCACTAACAGCGATTCAGAATAGTAAAATAAATTTACACACTTTTATAACCAATAACGCACCAATGGCCAAGATAGTTCAATGGAATATAAATAGCTAGTATAGCCACCATGAATTTCTCCAAGAATTCATTGCAAACTTTGACGCTGAAATCATATGTTTACATGAAACGAATCTCAAAAACGACCAAACAATCAACATAAACAAATTTAAATGTTACAATAAAAACAGACGAGACTGCCAATCAGCAAGCGGGGGAGTGTACATACTCATTAGTAACCATCTCTACAGTTGTTCACTAACAATTTAAATTATCTACGCACATTGAGGCGATTGCAATAAAAGTCCTTATTAACAATAGAATGATAACTATATGCAACATATATTTAAGCAACCGAAACAAATTAACAACAGATCAATTGGAAAATCTAATAACCCAACTACCACCAAATACCATACTACTAGGAGATCTTAGTAGCCATAGTACAGTGTGGGGCTCACCTCACACCGACCGCAGAGGCAGAATATTGGAAGATATCTTAAACAAACATGACATCGTACTACTAAACGATGGGTCTCCAACTTACTTCAATCCCGCAACTGGAAAGTATAGTACCATAGACTTAACCCTTAGTAGTAAGAACATCGCCTCCTTAATAGACTGGAAAGTTATAGATGACCCTTACGGAAGCGATCATTTTCCTATTATAAGTACTCTTAACCGTTCAACAGTAACTGAAGAAACATTGATAACGAAATGGAAATTTCATAAAGCAGACTGGCTGCGCTATAAGACAATCATCGACTCCGAAATAAAAGACACAACAAATCTTATTATGAACAGTAAAAACTCTGAGTCAATAGATATCAATGCAATAATGAACAAGCTATGCAAAACAATAAGTGCAGCTGACCAAAGTATCCCGAAAACTAAAAATACAGACAAAAAAAGAAAACACACACCATGGTGGAACCAAAAATGCGAAGACGCGATAAAAAACGCTAAGAAAGCCTTCAACAGGTATAAAAAACAAAATACACAAGAAAACCAAATCGAATATAAAAGACTCAAAGCCATAGCCAAACGAATAATCAAACAAAGTAAACAAAAATCCTGGCTTAAATATCTAGACTCATTAAATCACCAAACACCCATCAAAGACGTCTGGCGAAAAATTAAAAACATAGAAGGAAATCGCTTCCAGTCAATCCCAAGCATAAAAAATAATAATCAAATAATAAATGAACCAATCGAAATAGCCAATATCTTCGCCAAAACTTTCGCCGAAAACTCCAGTGACAAGAATTATCCAATCGAATTTTTAGAATATAAAAACTCCCGAAAGCCGTTGTTAGACCCGGATAACCATGAAAACGATAACGAATTAAACAAGCCCAGGACCCGACATGATCCCCAATATTTTAATAAAACAGTTACCCGACAGCGCACTAAAATGTTTATTACAGATATACAATATAATATACTCAAAAAAATTCTTTCCAGACATCTGGAAAAGGGCAATAGTAATTGCAATCCCAAAACCACACAAGGATCATGCTAACAAAAATAATTACAGACCCATATCATTAACATGCAATATGTGCAAAATTCTAGAGAAAATTACTAATAACAGATTACGTCAATATCTAGAAAAAACAACATTCTATACAAGCATCAAAGCGGCTTCCGGAAGAAGTGTAGTACAACGGACTGTTTAACATATTTAGAATCCAATATATGCGACACTCTCGTAGAAAATCAACATATGTTAACTGTATGTCTCGACATGATGAAATTCTTAAAACCCACAGAATTACAGGAAATATGTACTTCTTCATCAAAAATTTTCTGAGCGACAGATCCATACAAGTTAGAATCAACAACACTTTTTCAAATAGAGTCAACATAGATAATGGAGTTCCACAAGGAGCA
>JAWWEQ010049802.1:0-12780 GCA_035583055.1 Torymus tubicola
TTACTAAGTATAATTTGCTTTTCTATGTCTCTATTTCTCTTTACCATCTCCTCCGGTATGTTTTTACCTAGGTTCCATTCCATTTCCACAGCTATATCACTATATCCTAACTTATTGTAGTGTTTTTCTTTTTCTAAGCTATATATAGATCCTCTTTTTTCTCTTTACCCTTTTCTTCCCAGCATATCCTAACCTATAGCTATTCATTTCCCTGATTTTTTTTTACAAATTTTAATATTCTACCACCTCAATTGATCCCTAGTTTTTCAGTCCCTGTTTTTGCATATATCACGTACCTTGGCGTACTGATATGCAATCCCAATACCCATCTGTAATAGTCCATTTGCACCTTCTCTAGTTCTTTTTTTTTCCTCCCACCCCCAAATTGCTACACTGTATTCCATCACGCTTTTCATTAAGTAGTTAAATAGTAATTTTCTCCTTCTAAAATCATTTTTACAACATCTTTCCCCTAACCCCCATACTGTCCTTGCCGCCGCTATACCTTTCTTTTTTAATTATTTAATATGCTCTTTATAGCTACAATCCCTGCTGAAAGTAAATCCGAAGTATTTGAAATTCTTAACTTCTTCTATCACCTTACCTTTCCATATCCATTTTTCTCTTGTGCTATTACCCTGTTTATTAAAGACAAATACTTTTGTTTTTGGTGCTCAAAATTAATTTTCTTGCATTAAAAAATTTTCTCAAACTATCCATCATATCCTCTAATGCCTCCTTGTTCCTAACTACCAACACGATATCGTCTGCATAAGCCAAGTTCCATATTCTTACTTGTTCCACCTTTATTCCTCCTATTTCTCTTTTTTTCAATTCTTCTTCCAGGTCACATATATAGATACAGAAAAGCAGTGGGCTCAGGATGCAGCCTTGCCTGACTTCTTTGTTTACCCAGAATTCTTTTGATAAACCTCGATTTGTTCTCACTCTAACTTTTGTCTTTTCATAGCAGCCTTTTATTTTCTCTATTATATATTTGCCTATGCCCTTCTTTTCCATAATTTCCTATAACTTTTCTCTTACCACAATATCAAATGTTGCTTTTAAATCGACGAATAGTGGGTACAATTTTTCTTTCCTGTTTTTAGCCCTCTGTGTAATGTGGTTCAGTATATATATATATTATCCATCGTCGACCTACCTCTTCTGACCCCGCTTGTCCTTCCGGAAGGATTTTTAGTTTTCTTACCTCCTTTTCTAACCTATTCCGAATCACTTCTGTATAAATTTTATACGCAGTAGAGAGTAAGGAAATACCTCGATAGTTTTTTGCATCATTTATTTCTCCCTTTTTATACAACGGCACAATTATGGCAGTTTTCCAGTCATCTGGTATATCCTCTCCATCTCAAATCTTCCCAATCACACATATTAATTTATTTATAAATTCCACACCTCATTCGGGATTTCATCATAACCTGCAGCTTTTCCATCTTTTCTCTACTGTGTCTTCAGGTTTCCCTATGTATTCAGCGCTTAGCTTGGATGATTTTTCTTTGAATATTTCAATTGCCTCTTCGTTACATACTATACATTCTTTTGTATTCTCTTCTACCTTACTACTGTCCACTTTTTTCATTTCGCCCATTTCATTATTTGTATTAACCATCATGCATAGTGGAATGTGATCAGATTCAATCCTACCTACTACCTCAAATCTACAAGTCTTGTCCTATGCTGCTTCGTTTACTATTACGTAGTCTATAACCGTTGCACCTTTTGGCCCTATATATGTACAATGTCCTTCTCTATCCTCTATCATGTTACCGTTCAAAATTCTCCATCCATTATTTTCAATGAAATCTATTAATTTCTCACCATTATTGCCAATCACTTTATCCATACTTGTTCTACACTGTAAAAAAAAATCCCTGAAATTTAATGCACATATGCTGGAAGCAAATTTCAAGCAGGTATATTAAAACGATTAAAATTTGTAAATTAATAAATGCCCTGAAGAGGGGAGTACCATAAAACTCCCGAAACGTCGGCAAGTTAATAAACGCCAATTTTTTAAACTATTTTGTTCGTCAGCGTCCGCCTTTTTAATTCACACATTGAATTTTACGATCTTTCCACACACAGGAATAAATTGTCATTTCTGCAATTACGTGTTAAAGAAAATATGTAAATACATAAATAATTTATATAGTTACCTAATATTTTTACGTTAAAATTTATCCTTTTTTAGCGGAAACTATGTTTAATTACTACGCTTCTATCGCACTTAACTATTTTTTAAACGCACACGCATATACTTACCTGTATTATTTTAAAGAATTATTAAACATTTGAAAACAGTACACTGTAAAAAATATTATTAAAATTAATGTACAACATTGATTTTTAATGTACAAAAGTAATTTAAATTTAATGTACTTCTAAGAAAATAGACAGTAATGTACAAATTTAAGATTTTTTTTACATTAATTTTTAGGTAACGATATGGAAATTCATTTAATAAATGTTGCATTAAAAATAATGTTCATTGTATTAAATTTATTGTACATTACATTAAATTTAGATTACGTACTTGAATCGTTTTAATGTACCTGCTTGAAATTTGTTTCCAGCATAGGTATGTGCATTAAAGTTCAGGGAGTTTTTTTTACAGTGTAGATCTTTGATAATGGAAAAAAATTGTTAGAAGTGATATTGACCGCACATAGAGCCATAATGTAAAAAGAGTGCTTTTACCATGCTTAGTCGAAAGTTAACTTTTTAACTCTAGAATTGCGGTAAATAATTATATAAAATAGCTAAAAGTAGTTTCGCCAAATAGGTCTATAAGGAAATTCCTTAGGAATATTATATAAGTTGGATAATCGACTCCAAGTTTCGTTTTCCCGTTACAATAAAGTAATATTTAATAAGCCAATTGTTGAAATAATGCGTGAGATCTTGCTTTCAATAGAACATTTCACGAGAATTGCAATAAACATAAAATTGATTCTCAGGTTCTAAATAATCATTCTTTCTTGACAATTCTTAACAATTCTAAATTTTACATGCGCATTGAGAAAGAGATAACTCAAGCTTTGAAAAAAATATCGATCATAGATTGCATATGGTATTTCCAGGCACACGAAATGAACGTTACGTATAGGAGGCACAGAATAAGCAACGTGCCGTGGATTGCAAAAAGCCGATTAAGTCCCTATCTCCGTACCGATTAAAGCGAGCAGTTAAATCTTGCAAAAAGGAAGAGGCGCAAAAAGCTCGGGTTCTCTCTATATATAAATATTTCTCCGGATAAATATATAATGCGCTGTATGAGCTCATATCATCATCACGCCATCCCTTGGGTGCCGTTAGTTGTATATGCGTTTTCGCGCTTCCATTGGAAGAATATTGTCGCGGATGTCAGTACAATTCGAATCATCAAATCATGTGGCCCCAACTTATCACCACCGAGTGCGAGCCCATTTCAGCGCGTGCGAGCGTAATGTTTTGTTAAAGGCCTACATATACACAGTCCCCCACGTATTTATATCCGAACGCTATCGATCGAACGTTTGCAAGAGAGAAAGAGAGAGAGAGAGGAGGTTTGATTGTATTGTCTTATGTGTGCTCGAGAGCCACTGGAAATGTACGTAAGAGGCGAATTCGCGGAGGGACGTAGAGAGTATAGAGTGTGTAGACAGCTTCTTGTTATTGGCTTATCTGCACGAGGAAAGCACGTGTATATGTTGGCTAATTTCTTTGGGAAGATCGCCGTATCAAATTCATCGGTGACGTACCATCGTGTTCCCAATGAAAAGCTCACGTGGAGTGGGTTCTATTATTATTATATATAGAGGAACAATTGCAATGAGCCCAGAATAGCAAATTCATGCTTATAGTCATGGAGATGCTCAATTAATTGAGAAATCATGATTGCTCGCACAGGTTGTTCGAGGTATGAGGGAACACTTTATATACGTTATTTTTTCATTTTACTGAAAATGTATACAATAGACATTTGAATGTCTAAAATAATTGATATTCAATTACTAAATGTCTTTTTTTTTATTTTTAACGTAGAAAAGCGTTTAAAGCGAAAAATGTCATACTATTGTCATATTATGTTGCAATTGTTGATGAAAAATAAAATTGTATAAATATAAAAATATTATGTTATAAATGATTTAAAATGTAATCGTAATTTTTAATAGTTTTTATTAACATACTAATGAAGGGGGTTTTATTTCTAGTAGAGTCTATGGAAAACAATTACATTAGCATTTAAAACAATAATTGAACCTGGAAAATTGTGAGGTAAATTATATGAGTAAATTTTAATACTTTTAAAAAGAATTAAGGATAATAATAGTACCATTAAGCATGACCTTTATGTAACAGGAAATTTTGATGTGCATGCACATGTCCAAATAAACAGAACCGGCCACAAATTTTAAATAAACAAAAGTGTAGGAAAATTTTAAAGCAAATACGCTGCATAATCCATTTCTCTGGAAAGGAGAGTATTTATCGAAGCAAGTGTTATGCTACTTTGTTCCTTTCAAAAATTTCGATAGATAACAAGACGAGCCCCCTTGTCGGCTGACCAGCAACAAGGCACTCGTTCCTTGTAGCTCTTCTGATTTGCGATTTAAAAAAAAATATGTTGACTGCGCTAAATGTGGTATTAGCATCCGCCAAATCGACGCCCGCTGCTTCTCCCTAATTGCATAATTGCATTGTTGTTTTCGCACGAGCTTATCGCAACTGAATGGCTTTCGAAAGAGATGAAGAACGAAGGAGAGAAAGGCAAAGAGAGAGAGAGAGCGATGAGCTTGCGCATCCATTGTCAGAAATTATAAGCACACGAGAAAGCGAGAAAGTGATAAACGATAAGCCAATTATAAGACGCGTTGCCTCGATTAACGTTCAACTTACTTCTACCGCGATGATAAGTATGAGGAAGGTAACGTGTGCTAATCTTTGGATTGTTCCTTTTATTCGATAAGGTGATTTGTAATGAAAATTAATATATGCAGATAAATAGAGCGCAGCGAGATCAGTTGTTGAAATATTTTTCTTCGCTCGTATCACTTTCAGCATTCAATCGGTTATCGGTTCCAATTAATAATTTATAATTAAATATTTTTTATTGGATGTTGTACAAATTTTAAAGATTTGAGCAGCTTCCACATTCTTTTGTATTCTTAAATTCGTTTCATTCACAGATTTTCTGTTGCCACGCCATGTTTTTTCAAGTTGACTTCTTAATTTTTAACTTGTATTCAATTCAAAGATTAATTGTGTTTAAGAAAACTTTACACATTCCGTCTTCAGATTATCTAAGGTCACAGATTAGTGAAAAAGTATCCATATATTTAAATATTCTTTTTGGAGCAAAGTCTTTTCTGCATAATATACAATGAAAAATTTTGCCGATTTGAAAAATGCTTTTTCAGTAAATTATATAAGAATTTTTATAACGTAAATTCTATTTAAATCGATACAACTAAAATAAATGAATTTTAGTTTAAATAACTTGAAGAAATTTATAATACTGTTATAATATTATGCGTATAAAGCATTTAAGATTAATTAAATTATTTTTATAAATGTTTAACATCCAGTAAAATTATTTCAAAAATATGAAAAGTATACTCAATTAATAATTTTTTCTGTATTATTTGATGTTAGTTAATATTATCTTACTTTTAGTAAGCGGTTAATGGCTTCACGTGATAAAAGTGCGGCATCATCGCATTTTACCCTAATGTTTTAGTAGCGATTGATTAAAGATAATAATACGCGAATCGGCCAAATAAATAAAATCTACGCTTTTATAGTAGTGGTATATCTTATTAAGTGAATTATCAAGTGTCATAAATCTTGAACTCAGCGTTCCTCACTCGCTCATATCTTAAGCTACGCGTGTGTCTTTTGCTTAGCATATGCAATACTATCGTTTCTCTTTAACTAAAGAAATACACTGTAATCATACTTAACTCTTTCGTTTACACAACTATTGAGTTACTAACTTTTAATTTTATTAGTTACTTATCCGTATTCCATATAAAAGACTCCACGTGAGTTCGAATTTAACAGAATTCGATATTAAACAGGAAAGTAATGTGAATAAAATAAATATAAATAATATAACAAATGTGTACACACTTTTTAAAACAAAAACTTAAGTTTATAGGCTTAGCTGTGCATGCTAATTTTACTTTTGGAGTAATTTTCTATTGTACTTTTTATGATAATATATACAAGTTTTTCTGAAATACTATATTACATTATTTGGAATTTTCATGACGCAATCTATCGATTTTATGATTGGTATATACTACTCTATAAATATGATTAGGTGATTCAACTAAAATTACTGTTATTTCAGCAAATATTATTCCAAATAGAAATTTCCTTTTCGATCTGGTAATATACCTGTCTTATCAATTCATATTGCAGCTGTAAGAAGGGATTGACGCATGTCTTTAAAGATTGACTCTCTCCACTGAATTTAATAAAATACCACCTATATCAGTATTTGTTGAAAATAAAATCATTGCGAAGAAGGTAATTTTCTATTGTCTTAACATCAAACATATTTTATAGCACTACAGATACATTTTTTATAAAACAAACAATCATAAATAGAACAAAGTTCGCAAATTTTTTCATTCCTGCACGCATTAACACGCATGTTGCAATATGATGTGACAATGTTATATTCTACATAGTAGTGACGCTGCATGAATTTTGAACTAAATATTGCGATAAGCTACTAATGAAGACTGAGTCACTTAAAAAACTCATAAATAAAGTGTAAATGTATTGGTCGTTGATATTTCATCATATGTCATATTAGCAAATTTTTAGATTTCCTCCCGATGAAATGCGATTATAGGAATTCGGAGTTGCACAAGTGATAACCTCGAAATGGTTAGGCGGAAACTGTTTATGCGATGAACACTAACTTTTATTATTATTTGTCTTCAGGATTTATACGAAAGCAAGTCATAGTTTGTTTTTGCTGGTCATCATCTGATGCAAAATTGTTGTATGTTATAAAATCATAAACGTGACATACATAAAACTGTTACATGAAATTATTATTCTACTTTGTAATGTTAAGCTTCTTTACAGGTAGAGAAAATTATTCTATTTTCTTATGACGTACAAGTATTAATGGTGCAGTTAAGTAATTTTATAACTTGGAACGAAACGTTCAATTTCACTTATCAAACGATACAAAAGTATGTATATGAAAGACATACACTAAAAATTATTTTTTTATTTTTAATATTAGATAGTCAATTTTGTTGAAATTGACCATTTTGTAATTTCTTAAAATCATAATATATGAGGAAAGAATCAAATTATGTTTTTTGTAGAGTTTTAATAGAAAAACAGGTTTTAAAGTTTTTAATAATATTAGAAAAGTAGATATAAGTTGAATAGAATCAAAGCATCAAGTTCGCCCATATGTCCAGATTCACTGAATGTATGATGTAAAAAACAAATTCAAGATATCAACGAGTTTATGCTCTTACTCATTTTATTATCTGTTACTTTTATAGATTATCACGTATTACAACCAATATGAAACCGATGAGAAAATTGCTTTCTCACTTTTCTTTTAATAGATCTTTTTTCGGTAAATATTGCTGGAAGAAAGTTCTTATATGTGCAAAAATTCATAGCAATAAGGTATAGTAATTATTTCATAGATTATTTAAATGAGAATATATTTCATACGTTATTAGAGTGACTAAAAGTAAGACTAACAAAAATACTGAAAATTAGTGAAAAGGGGTTTGGTTTTTTAATTCAAGGCCTTAAATATTAGTATACAAAATAGTACATCATGTTAACAAAATACTAACTAGAGGAATTGGTACAAATTTTAGCATACATTGTTTGATGTAGAAATACGAAGAAAGCTAGTATAATATCAGATCCTAACTCTTTAATACAACTCAAGTTTTGAATATTTTTAGCTCTATATTGAAAAGAATCTTAAAACGAGTCTGTTTTTGAAATCGTAACCATTTAATCTTGATATGACTTAAAAATCAGTTCAAAAAGAGATAATTGAACTAGAGATAATGCACCGTGAAAGCCTTAAAATGCATTGCTCGATTTCATGCATATTTTCAATCTTTTTTAATTTTGAAAAAGCAAATGAAAGTTTCATTTCTCTAGTTTTATTTTTTTTTCAACTGATATTTAAGTCTTATTAAAATTAAATGATTACGGTTTCAAGAACATACTTGTTTCAAAATTTTGTTTCTACTAGTCATCCGTACACGGAGAGAAATTTTCTAGTAAATTTTACCAGTGGGCAAGGAGCAGACCGCTAAGATCCCAAAAATTACCAGTTTTTTGGGTAGTTTAGTTGGTTAGTTTTTTAGTTTAGCTAATATACTATATTTTTCTCAACTATATTTTTTTAATTATATAACATAGTAAATTTTTCGTTTTATTTTTTTCAAGATAATATAGTTAATTTTACTATATTTTTTAATTACAAAAACTATTTTTTCTCTAGTTAAAGTTACTAAAAAATTATAGTAGTGACAAAATCGCACTATATTTTATAGTAGTTTTATAGTTAAGTTAACTATATTTTTTCTCGGTGCATGTTTCTACATTCAAAAACATATCCTATCGTTTGAGCCGAACAATACTTATATAAACGACAATTTTCTCAAATTTGTATGTAAATTGAGTGTAGGTAACTATTCACATTTCTTATCATGAAAATTAAGATAAATTTTCAAAGTCATCAAGTGCAAGGGTAAATATAACAATTTTGTTGCAAGATTACTTTTTGTCAAGTTGAAATTAACAAAATTGACGAAATATCGTAGTCATTGTTTGACGTTTCGCAGGAAAAGGGAACTTTTCTTCGTAATTTATACTTCTTTCACTCATTGATTTTTTAATAAGGATTTCAACAAATGCGGAAAAAGTAAAGGACTGGGGAAATGAATAAAATCAATACTCTTCTTAAAAAATTGTCAAGATGATGAAAATAAGATAAATTTTGTTAAAATAAATAAAAAAATCAATATTTCATGCTACATACAATAGTAAACATTACTATTGTTTTCTATTAATTATAGAGATCCTATGCCAGGATCTTCCTTTGTTTTTAATGTTGAATATTAAGTCAATTTTTGGTTTCATAACTAATGTATCATAATTTAATAATAAATTGAGTTTTGTATATAGTTAAAAGTATCAACCATTTAGTATTTATTTGTTTATCGAAAAATTCCGATGATTTAAAAATATATCAGCCTTACGCAAGTACACGTATATAAACTTCCTGATAAATTAAATATGTAAATCAGGTGATAATTAACTTTAAGAGTTTTATGACGAATGAATGAATTTTATCGCGCTAAAACGATTAGATGAAAATGATAAAGCTACTCTCAAAGCTTATCTTCATTTATTTGTTTTAATTATCACATTTAACAACAATGGAAATTATTGAACACATGTAATTAAACAATGCATGACTTATTTTGTTAAGTCACTTCAAAGAAGTGGAAAATAAATGTAGACTTTGATAATTAAATTTTATTTAATAACCACAAAGTCATTTCACTATTAGAAAATCTAATAACATCTTACAATAACGAAGTTTATTGAGTAAATATATTGTTTTAATAATATGTTCTTTTAATTACAACGTCAAAAATCCCAAACATTTTTTCTGGAGTGATTAAAATTTGAGTCAAAAACTTCAATGTATAACCACATATCCACGAGTCCACTTTTTAAGTTTTTGAGTAAGAAAGGGGTTTGATGTTTCAACTTAATATGTAAGATCGAGATAGGGCGCGATACTTTATTAGGCAGTCAATTCACACATTCAAAACACATTTACATGGTGATTCGAGCAGATTATACATTTTCTCATACGTTAAAATTTCAAAAAGGTATGAAGTTATGTTGTTGTCTCAGGGATTGTGAATGTGTGTATCTATAATATTGCTGTTCTCGTTTATTTTGGAGCCTATTCTTTAATTTAATTATATAACGGATACATAAACTATACAAAATTAGCAATTGTTTCACGAATTCTTATTACCTAATCAAGAATATTCCTGTTTTCGTAATATTTCTATTAAGTTTACGACCATTTGGCATACTGCATATATGTTAAACAACGCGGACTATTTGAAAAAAAAATCAAAAGTGGTAAATATCATGTTTATATTGAATTAGAATAGATAAAATGCATCACAACTACAATAAACTATAAAATGATATCGACTTACGTTGTTATATCGCGGACAAAATCTTAAAAGTGGACTATGTGGTTAAGATTTGGGTTTTGTAGATACAATTTCTGAGATTTTTCCAACTCTCAACAAAAATTGAAATCCTATAAGAGATATGCCTTTATTCTGAATAGCCCTTCAATTGTTTCTATTCTGAATTAATAATGACTACGTAGGTATATATACATAGTTTCTTTCCATAGCGTCTTAATAAAAATAATTAATTTTTGTTTATAATATGAACCAGGATGTGATAAAATACTTAGCTCTCTTTTTATCGGATAAATTGTACGTATCATATGTTTTGTTATTTTCGTCATTCATTTTTTTCCATTTCTAGCTGGTCACCTTTATTGGAATTTCACCGTAAAAATCAAAATCAACGCTTTAAGTTTAATATTAAGAATTTGTTCATTGATAGATTATTTTATTTCTATATATTAATACAGATATATAATATGTGGTAATGTTATTTTTAGTATTGTGATCTTAGATTAGATTCTTTTAATTTTTTATCTTAAAACTAAATTTCTTCTTCATAAGACAATAAAAAATAATTTAAGTTCAAAGCAACAAAATATGTTGAACTGGCGGTCATTGGCAGTGCTTTACAGCACGCCAGGAAAGATTGCCTTTGAATCCTTCAGTCAAACTCAAATGATGCGCAGATGTTGCCCAACAAGAAACGACCTTGACCCGACAACACCCTCTTGACAGCACAGCCTCCCCTCGTGTTGCGAACTCCGCCGTCAACAGACCTTCTCTTTGCTAAGTATATCTATTCGAATGAATGCAAGAATTTTCGTCGGCGCAAGCATACAGAAACTGTGTTTTTTACTTCGAAAATATTCATACATTTAAAAATTGAAATTACCTTTAATTATTATTTATTGCTCAACAAAGTTATGATAAAAAAAAAAATTTTCCTCAAATTTTAAAAATTATTTTGACATTAAAATTTATTACACGGAAGGAATTTTACTTTAAACTAAAAAATTTTTTTATCACATTTTCAACCGTTCCACGCAAAAAAAGGACAAGTGAATGACTTTATCTTATTCATACAGAGAAAAATATTGTTACAGTTAACATATATGTTAACAGTTAACATAATATATTCGATTTTGGGCCAATTATTATACCAACTTCTGTAGGCAAACATGCTATATATTGTTACGGCAAGTATATGGGCATATTTAAGCCAAATAGTTCATATATTAACTATTAACATATGACCAATTCACATGAATATACTGTCATTTATGACAGTCACAATATTTATTTATTTACCAGAGTAATAACATGTATTACTATTATAATACATGTTAAACCTTACTTAGGCATGATTACATGTCATATCATCCTATAGAGATAGACATGCTACCTGTACATAGGTCCGGTACAATAACATTTAAAATTTAAAAATAGTAATTTTTAGGATTGAAAAACTACGAGGCGCAATGAAGTGAAATTTTATTAATTTATTTGCAATTAATTAAATTATACTTGATTAAAAAAAATATAGGTTGCATCTGGATAAAGGGAAAATAAATACAATAACAATGATTATTACACAAAAACCTATTATTCTCTTACAATAGACATTTATCTTTTTTCAGTCGTACTTCGTAGTTCTATCAGTGTAATGTTATCTTGATAAGTTTATCAGTAAAGTTTTTGTGTTACTAATTAATTTCATTAAGAAATTAAAGTACTTCCGAAATTGGAATAAATTTTGTATTGCTCAATCTCCATTTTTATGTGTAATATTGATTAGATTGTAGAATAAAAAAAAATTTAGAGTTATTTTTCATACTATTTGGTACAAGAAACCTCCTTCTTTAAGAACATTATTTTCGTCTAGCAAAAAAATTAATCAGTAACTACCTGCATAAATTTAGAATGAAGATGAAGTCAGCCTATATTTTATTTGATGTTGCCAAACCAAACGGAAATTACGATTTGTTTCAACGAGGAAATGATGATGTATTTAGATACGTCTAAACTTGATTTGGCCAGAATTTGAGCGTTTGCAGTTTTATCGTGTATGTTTCGCATATATTTAGTTTTAAATTACATGGGTTCGTATTAAGTTTACATGACGCATAATATACAGTTTGAAAATAAACATAGGGTTATTAAATTTTATCAAATAAGAGAAAAATGATTCCTGAAAGACGTCAGTATAAATATTTCGTCTTAGCTAACAGATATAAGAATTAAGCACTTTTATTCCAATTTAATCTTATGTAAAAATTTCCAAACAATTTAAATAATCATTTGATTTAACAAATAAATCAAATTTTTCGCTTATCGAAACTTGATGCAACCATAAAATATATTGCTACAGACTAAACATTTAAAATTATTTAATTATCAAAATATATATTAATAATTTTTATATATAAGATATAAAGTAAATATATAAAGTAAAAGTTTATCATATACCCTGGTGGAAATCCAAAACATTTTTTACCCAATAATTGACTATTTATTTTAGAGTTGGCCATAAAATAGGCACTTT
>JAWWEQ010049803.1:2287-12775 GCA_035583055.1 Torymus tubicola
ACAAGCGTTAGTTGCGTTAAGGTTTTTTTCGCGGTGGTGACGGTTGCGTGGGAATTCCCCCCCCCCCCCCGTTACCAGTAACCGACGCTGCTGTGCAGCGACTGCGTGCGTCCGCGTTGCGAGCGGAATTCATCCCGTCAAGTCTCGGCCTACGCGTTTTATTTGCTATTAATGATATTTGATACTTTAAATAAAGTGTTCTCTCATTTCATTTTTATATCTCAAGTCACGCGTTGTCATTTAGAGTGCCCGACCCGTGCATGCTTCCCGAATACCGCGCTCTACCCTTTTACAGCTGCAGTTAGCCGAGGGCATCGACTCCTGGAGGAGCAACGATAACGGGAAGGTACACTGTAAGAAAATTTCCATATATATAGATATACAATGTATACATTTGAAAACTCAAAATGTAAACACAGTATATCTATATATATGGAAGTTTTCTAACAGTGTAAGAGAGAGAGATAGAAATGGCCACGGTGGATGAGCTTCTAGAGCTGGCGGTAGATGCGGAGCAGCCGCTGGAGTACGCGAAGATGTTCTGTCCGTCGCCACCGCCAGCTACAGCTCTCCTACCAGAGATGGCGTATAGGCCGTCTCCCAATGCTGACTCGCAGAAAAAGGCCAGCTGAGATGCCGATGAGGGCAAAGTGGCTGCTGCGGTCAGCTTGGAAAATACCAACCCGGAGAAGTTGGAAGAGCTGCTTCGTAGGGTGATAAAGCAGAACTTCGCAAAGACAGCGATTTGCTGAATAGAGCACCCCGGGAAACAGGCTTCGGCTGGGTCGCGCCGATGGCGCGGCTTTCAGCCGCTAAGGCGATCGGGTGCACCAAGGCCCCCGGAGCCAAATCAGGTCGGCAAGGACACGAGTTCGCGAGGAAACTACGCGCAATCCGCACCCTTAGAGATTAGAACCCAGAGGCAGCAGAAGCCGCCGCTGAGTTGCTACTCACGCGGCCCACTGGGGTACACAGAGAGGTATGATCCCAACTGCTCGGGAGACAACGATGATGAACGAATAGGTGGCATCGTTTCCATCCCCACCTCGGGGAATGAAAGAAGAGTTACTGCGGTCACGGGCATCAGTGGCCCGGCCGCAAAGGAATCAATGGCCCACTCGTCTATCAGTAGACAAGGAAAGGCCTCGACCGAGCGACTCCCCAAGGCCGTGTCCGCAACTGGGCCAAATGCCGCTACCGACCTTCAGCAGAAGAAGCTGAAGCTAAAAGCGGAACAGAGGTACCCAACCGGCCCCATGGGACGACGAGTCGTCGAGAGACCATGGCAAACCGTCGCTGGACATCTAATTGGATCGCTGCCCTGCACCTCAAAGGGCTTTGAGTATATCTTGGTTTACCAAGATATTTGCACCGGATGGGTAGAAGCCTCGCCGATACGCAAGGCCAATGCGAAGAAGATGGTAGAGGAACTAAATCGGAAGATATTCCTCCGGTACGGTTGCCCGGAAGTCCTCCTCACGGACCACGGCACAGTGTTTTCGAACCATGTCGTGGGCGACTTCTTGAGGGAGCGCGGTGTACATAATACCAACACTCCCCCCTACCATCCTCAGGCGAATCAGATAGAGCGTGCCCATCGGACGATAAAGACGATGGTGGCCCCTTATTGTAATGAGCGGCACGCCACATCGGATGAGAAACTTCCGGAATTTCTCTTCGCCATGAATACGGCGGTGCCGAGCTCTACCGAAATGAGCCCGGCCTTATTGCTTTATGGCAGGCAACCCGAGCCATCTGGTGGGCAACGGAAACTGCAAGAGGGGTATGCAAAAATCCTGAAAGGAGAGCAGGAGAAACCTTCGAGAGCGAGGACGCGATACTGTCCGATCTGTAGAAGCTCTGGCGCCAGGAATGCGCACTGGTGTCCAGAACGAGCGAACCACCCGCCCAGACATAAAACACCGACATCGCAGAAAACGGGAGAGAAGACAGGTTCGAATTAAGAGCAAGTAAGGTTGAAATATCCCCAAGAACCGTAACCTTCTTCGCTGTGATAGTAACTAATAAGTTACCATAACTACTAATAACAGCGCCTTTTTCTTTGCAGATGTAGCATCCGGGGGATGCCAAATCTGGGTGGGGGGTGTAACGGGCGCTGATATAAGGTCCGAATAATCATATATACAGCGTTGCGAGATTCGAATCTCGCGCGCTTATTCGGGTTGCGATCAACAGCGCGCCGCGCGGAGCTCAAACAAGACAGACGGAGAAGAAGCAGACCATGAGAAGCCAGTATACTGCAGTTGAGCAGCACACATGTTGTAGTCATGAGAGTCTGTGATAGCCGTGACACGCAAAAAGTGAGTTCGTTACCGCCGCGCATACCAAGTAAGAGAGTGTGTGCGCCGCGCCTCCACGTCTACAAGTGTGACCACCACCCACAGGGTCGCCACCCACTAGGAAAGAGCATTCATGAGAGAGAGAAAGAGAGAGAGAGAAAGAGAGAGAGAGAGAGAGAGAGAGAGATAGAAGCTTCACGAGAACGGGACTGTGGGACGTGCCCCATCCCCGCCTTGTGTTATACGGGAGAACCGGCTGCTACAGGTAAGGCTAGATAAAGCCGACAGCTGATCGTTCTCGCACCGGAATTGACAGCAGTGCCATCGAGCAAGAGGCGCTCCAATAGAAAGTAGCCTAAGCTTTCTACAATGAAAACTTAAGGCCAGTGTTCCTTCCTTGTGCCACTGTCAACTGCCGGACAGCAGGGTTTCTTTGACGTGAAACCTTGCAAGTGCGTAGCACGAGTATATTACGTGTAGAGAATCCTACCCCATTATAGTATATAATTATAGCTTATATACATGGATTATACAGAAAAAACGTCTATACTTGCCTTATTTTATACTTTCGTGGAAAGTTTTATATTAACAATATTCTTATTTTTAATACATTTTGAAAATTTTATTTAGAAATTTATTGTGAAATTTCACAACTTTTTATGGGGAAAGTACGTAAAGGCATATCGAAAGTTTATATAATATTATTAACGACATACTATTTTTTGTATATTCATGAAAAAAATTATTTCAATTTGAAGAGAGATGTAATTGAATAGATGAGGTTAGGAGAGAGAAAAAGACGGGGTGGAAGTGAGAATAGATTATACAAAAAAAGCGCCTAACTTGCCTTATTTTATACTTTCGTAAAAAGTTTTATATTAACAATATTATTTTAATTTTCATTTAAAAAAAAATTTTTATACTTTTGAAAAAAAATTTTATGTGAGATTCCACAACTTTTTAAAGGTAGAAGTAAATAAAAACATTTCAAAATTTTTAACAATACTATTAACAAAATATTATTTCTTATTCGTCAAAAACATTATTTCAATTTGTAGAGAGGTACTATTGAATAGATGAGGATATGAAAGGGGAGAGATTTTGTAAAGAATAATAATGATTAATTTCGAATACGGTGTATTACATTAGAAGGCAAGTATAGACGTTTTTTCTGTTGTAACATCAATATTGATGTTATAATATGAAAGTTAGATGTATTTTCTTTTAAATAAAATTAGTACACTTGACCTAAAGTTGTCAAGCAGAATCACCTGTAAGCGAGGGAGCCTAGATTGAAGAGGAGGCTCTAGGCAGCCTGTACATAAGTATTACCCGTACATACATGCGAAAGGCCCTATCGACACTGAAACTTTTCTTCGCACACACACACTAGATGATCTGCAGCAGGAGCATGAAGTCGCAGCCGTGGATTATCCAGGGTGAAACAGGCTAGAAGGTTCCTCTTGATGCTCTGGACTTGTAGTCGAAACAAGCTGGCAGATACTGACCCTGGAAATAGAAAACAACATTAAAACTAAAAGAAAAAAAAGCTACTCACTGGTAAATTAGAAAAATGCAGCCGAATCCGTGAACGATAAGAGGTCACAGCATTACCTGGGTGAAAGACGCAAAGTGCTCACGCATTCTAGCCAAGGATCGCTTAGCCAACCCAGCTAAAGTTATAATTGTGAAAAGTTAAGTTGGATTTGAAAACGACAAGTATTGAAAATGTGAAGTAAAAGTCGAAAATCGAAAGTTGAAGATTGAAAGTGCTGGAAGCTACTGAAAAAAGGGCCATCGAAGATTCAAGTGTTGAAGTGGAAGTTTTTGTTGGTTGCTATAAAGTAGAGACAGGTGCTTCGTTAGTGAGGGCACGTGCATGTGTATGTCGAGCTCCGTGGCGTTCGGTATATTCGTGTATTGCTGCATATTGCAGCTGGCGCTTAACGGAATCTTATTAGAATAAAGTGTTTAAAATGTTAATATTTAACTTCAGTGCTTTGTGTAACAAACTTTATTTCACTCGCCCTTTCCCAAATCGCATCCCTCCCGAATTACCCTTCTCCCCTCTTCCCCAGTAACTAAAACGTTGTTACAAATGGCGCCCAACGTGGGGCACCGGAAAGTGCGAGTGAATCCTGATTTTGAATTTCTGAAAAACGTGCGCGACGCTCGACCAGTGGACAGTGTATTGTATGAGTAGGCAAAATAGAAGCGAGCAGATAGCGGCCATTTTGTTGCTCGACATAGCCAAACCGAAATTCTTCGAAGACAAAGAATTTATTGAAAAAAAAACATAGATTGGAGAGAAGTGAATTTTCTTGGAAATTGAATTTTTTTGAAAGTTGACGAAAAAAAAACATACAAATTCTTGACTGATAATAATGGAAATTTTTTGAAAGTATATAGAGCAACGATCTGGTGAAATTTTGATTACTAATATTTTGCAGACACATATATTATTATTTCTTTTTATATACTTATTTTACATGATATATTATATTCATATATTCTTTTTTCCTTTTTGCTATACATTGCTTCCCTCTACCATTTACTCTGCCTACCGTTACACTGTCGCTCTAATCCCCAATTGCATTATAGAAATTTTTTTTTATTGTTTGAATATTTTTTTGCTTGGCTGGTGTTTCGCTGAAATTTAGTCAACGCATGGATTTTTTTTGTTGCACAATCTTACCGAGTTATTCTCCCCAATAACATAGTGAACAGTTGTTATTAAATAGAAAGTTTTTTTGATTAATTAAAATTTCGGAATAAACGTAAAAATAACGATAGTCAGAAATTCCCAGAAAAGTGTGTAGCATTCTCACACACATCCAAACAGCAAGCAAGCAATGCTTTGTTTACGTCGAAGGATTAACTGGGCCAAGCGAGACCTTGCTGGTGTTTATGTTCGAAAATCGAGATATTTCAAATGTATATTAGAAAATGAATATTTGAGGAGAATAAAGTTTTAAAACTTTTAGTAATTTTGAAAATTTACATTTATAGTTAAATTATTGGATTGTACCAATGTTGTTTAACCCAGGTATTGGTGAGAAGTATCAGTATAGTTACCCGTGTTATTGACCTTCGTATCTATTCCTTGAATACTTGCAAATACATAAAAAAAAAGAAAATTTTATATTTTGTGTTGATTTAAGATATTTAGTCTGCTAAATTTTATGCTGGAAGTTGCTTTGAATTTTTTTCTCTCTGTTGGTGTGTAGTTAAATTTAAAATTTTTTTGTGTTTTGGGCATAAATACCTTTTTTGAAGAAACTCTTAATACTTAATTAGTAAACGTAGATTTTTTTGCCTTTCTTTCGTACTATGGAAATTTAAAGAGTTTTGTATACATAGTAAATTAAAGGAAAGTAATTGTAATCATAAGTAAGCGAAGTGAGCTACGCAAATGAAGTAATCATGGCACACAACGTGACAACCGGCAAATTTACATCTCAAATGGCCCAACACATAGAAAAAGGCTTTAGGACAGTAGTTGAGAACGAAAGAACGACTCTCCATGAGGAGTTTTCGGCGTGTACAATAGAAAAATTGAGAATACATTCTCAGCGATATCGGATAAATGTAGAAGGAACCAAGGAGATTTTATTCGACTAATTAGTACGCTTTGATCTAAGACGGCTGTATGGGAAGAAGGCAGCAGAATGGGATCCAGAAGCGGATAACGATCCTTCCAGTCACCCTGGTCGACACTCTTTGGATCCGGACGAGTTGCTAATTCATCATCTCAATCGCAGTTTGAACCGATCAACTTCAGTAAGCCAAACTGAAGCGGAAGGAGACGAGATGCCTAACCAAGCTTCGCAAATGGCAACAAGCACGGCTGCAGAAGTCAAGACTATCACCAGAAATTTCATGCATTCGACTGTCTTGGAGGGAGAGATAATGACGTCACGGCCATCGTTGGGAGCAATTCCTCGAAACTCCGTTGCAAATACTACCATATTTAGCATAAATGAGGAAAATGAAACACGATCTTCGGTCTCGCGAGCAACGGAAGTGTCTCAAAACTCACTGGATTATACTCTCCCAGTGATGACTACTATTCAACACACTACGAATTTTTCCTCAGTTCCCGAACGACGAAGCGTTGATACAGAGGAACGAACTAGTAATGATCAATGGCGTCTACGTAGAAATTCGGCTCTACCTAACTCTACCCCTGCAAGGGGAAAGATAGATAAAAATCTTTCGTCGTTGAATTCGAATCAGCCCTCCGGCAGTAATCCATCGATAGCTACACTACCTATTCCTGCTACAACTAGTTACAATTTAGGTTATATAACGGGTAATTCGCAAACCATGCCAACAATGATCCCATCGTATTCGTATTCACAACCCCTTTCTACCGCTAACATCTCGAACCTACCGAACGACCCTCCTCCTCAGTTTCCATCTACCTGTCAAAATATGACCTTACCTACGTTGAACCCTGTATCAGTGATACAGCAATATAATGCTCTGCCGATGGGAAATATTACTGGTGCATCCCCATACAATTATTTAGGATATGCCCAAAATTTTTATCCCCCATGGTATCCACCGCAGTTCGCGCTACCCTTTGGAACGAACACATGGTGTAGAGATCAGTCCCTCCCACAGGAGCCGCAGAATAGGTCGTGTCAACAACCCTTAGGTAATAAGGCAGTACCAACGTCGAGAGATGAACAATCGTATTACCCGTCGCAGACACATTCTCAATGGCAACCAAGCACAAATCATAATACTAGTGCAAGCATTGCACATGATGATTCTCGTCTTATTCGATTGCTTAGAGATTGGAAAATCTGCCAATTATGGACAAAACAGACCCTCCGATTAATATGACTGGACAACTCGATAGAGCCTTTCGAAACTTGCTCCTTCCAACAATTATTGCAACTAGGACAACAAGAGGAAGTTATGAAAGAGAGGGAGAGAAATTATAAGCCACCAGCGTTTCCGGATGTCTCGATGTTTTCAAGTGTTGCCTTTTGTCCAGTAGACGATGCGCAACATCGAAATCAAGAAGGGTCAAAATTAGCGACAGGAGTTGTTTACACGGGAAGAAATGAGATAGCTGCCCTTACAAATGCGAAATTTACACCAAACAAATCTGCTAATAGCACAAACTCAAATAATTTACAGAACAAGCCAACTAAGTCGCAAGCAGCATCGAAACCGTATGGGAAGAACCAGTCTGCATCAACCCCGTCTTCAAACCACCAAACCAAGTCGAACGCCCCAACAACACCGGCACCAGGCAGCCAAAGCCCAAATTATGGAAATTTCCCTTGCTGGGTGTGTAAGCAATTAGGACATTGGGCCTTATATTGCCTCCAGCGAACTGGAAAAATCTGTTTCAAATGCGGCACTAAAGACGTGACCATGCGTACCTGCCCTAAGTGTAAAGTGGAGGTGGGAAACGATCAAGGGGGAAACCAATAAGGGCCGACGTAGCCCCCTTGATCGATAAGGCCCTAATCGCTACATGAGCAACCCCCTCTGAGGAATTACATTCCCTTCCTATCGTTCAGGGAGGAAATGAAAATTGTAACTCAACCGGAAGAAAATAGAAGACGTAGTAAAAGAAAAGGAGTCATCATCTAAGATTACCTCGGTTGTATGTGAACCTGCTATGAGTAGGAAAGATCAGTTTGAGAAACAAAGGGTACCTCCCGGCGACTTTGACAGGCCTGCTGACTAGAGAACAGATGCGCTGGACGCGAAAAATGTTAAAAAGGATACAGCTGGAAGGAATCCTAATACCTTGTTGATTTTGAAGAATCTCGCTTCGAACAACCTTTCAACGATTAAACAGGAAGACCCCGAGAAAGGACTAATCGATATTGGATATTCGGCTACGGCGAACTTTGATTCAGCACCCATCGCAGATAGTGATAATAGATTGTATCTTAGTGTAGAAATCGACGAGAAATGTTACTTTGCTTTAATAGACACAGGCGCGGTAGCCTCTTTTATTGGATCCAAAGTAGTCGATAGTATGATGCAGAAAACAGTACCTATAGAATCGTACATGACTTTAGCAAATGGACAATTGGAAAGGATTAAAGGTATTGTAGATATAACCTTTAATACAGATGGTGAATCTATAACTATTCCTATTAGAGTAGTTAATCGTCTAGACTACGATATAATATTAGGAATGGATGTTTTACCCAAGCTAAAAATAAGAATAGACTTAGAAAAAAGGTCCTGGCATAGGGATAGGAAAATAGTCCGGCCATTCTTTCCTAAATTAAAGGACCCAGGGGTAATTGTAGACATGGCATGTATCGGAGGAGTTTCGGAATTAACTCCTGAAGAACGGTGCGATATAAATGCCTTGACAGAGGATACCTCTCGGGAAAGGAAGAAAACTTGCCAGTTGCACGGATGACTCCGCACAAGATAGATGTGCAAGGTAGTGTGCCAATTAAGCAACCTCTTCGCCTTACCTCGCCAAAACTACTGGCCCAAGCCTATGAGGAAGTGGACAGAGTATTGGCTGAAGGGATAATTGAGCCATCCGAAAGCTCTTGGAGTAGCTGCCCGGTAATAATCCCGAGGGCAAATGGAAGAATTCGAATGTGTATCGACTATCGTCCTGTAAATAAAGCAACTAAAAAGGAGGCATATCCTTTACCGCACATTGATTCAGTTTTAGATAATCTTAAAAACGCTCGTTATTTATCGAAAATTGATTTAAGTTCAGCCTACCATCAAATACCCCTTGAGGAAATTAGCAAGGAGTATACGGCCTTCGCAATGCCGGGTAAAGGACTTTACCAATTCACTCGTATGCCATATGGCTTAACGAATGCCCCAGCAACGTTTCAGCGAGGCATGGATAGAATATTCGGACCTGCATATCATCCCCATGTTTTCGTTTATATGGATGATATCATCGTAGCGACAAATAGTTTCAAAGAACACAAGTTTTGGCTCGTCGTAGTGCTGCATGAACTATAGAAGGCCAATCTTGCAGTTAACCTCGAAAAATCGCAATTTGGATGCACTGAAGTCAAATAGCTAGGTTACGTAGTTAATCGAGAAGAACTAATGGCCGATCCAGATAAAATCGAACCCATATTGAATTTTCCGGTCCCTCGTAATATCAAACAACTTCGTAGTTTCTTAGGTATGATCGGGTGGTACGTCAGATTCATAAAGGTGTTAGCAGAGATAAAATTGCCACTATCAAAATTACTGCAAAAGAACGTACCTTATGAATGGGGAGAGGAACAACAAAGAGCCTTCGAAACATTACTGTTAATATTAACACAAGCACCTATCCTCGCTCGCCCCGATTTCTCGAAACCGTTCTGTGTGCAAACAGACGCTAGCAGCTATGCTCTAGGAGCAGTCCTCACTCAGAAATTCGATGGAGAAGAACATCCTATAGCTTATGCACGTCGAACTTTAACGAAGGCAGAAAGAAATTACATGGTGACTGAGAAGGAGTGCCTTGCAGTACTGTGGGTAATTCAGAAATATAGAAGTTATCTCCTTGGAGAAGAATTCGTAGTTATCACCGATCATTCAAGTTTATTGTGGCTGAATAATCTTCAGTTGTTGATTTTTGGAAATCTGAGTCACCTTTTTCAGATGGCCATGACTTGCTCACTGCCACCCTCAATCTGCACACACCCAAGCCTACTCAACACTCATTTTCTTATCGTAATTATAATGCCATATGTAAAACTACTCTCGCAGAAACCTCAGAGGGCTAGATTAGTCTGTGGCAGAGTCGGCCTTGCTCGAAGATTGTGTCGCTGTCCTTCAAACACACGTCAGTAATGCAATAGAGAAACTCGCTCCTCTAAAAATCATCTCTCTAGCAAAAAATCGCCATCCCTGGTTCAACATTGACCATCGCAAGTTGGTTAAAGAACGTGATCGTCTGTACAGACGCTTCCGAAGAACAAGGATTGCGGAACACCTACTTGCATACAGACAGGCACGTGATCTTGCTCACCGTGAAATTGAGGATGCGAGACAAAACTTTCTCTACACTAGGCTCTCCCAGTTCACGGATCCTAAGGAAATTTGGCGCGAGCTAGAACATCTAGGCATCTCATCGAGAAAGAAGTCGACTGCTTTACCTTTCTCAGTCAATGAACTCAATGCTCATTTCAGAAGTGTCTCGTACGATCAAAACACTCCACCAGTCACAGATTTCTTG
>JAWWEQ010049804.1:0-12774 GCA_035583055.1 Torymus tubicola
TAATTAAACAATTGTAATTTAAATCAACATTCATGAAATTCTGTAATAGTAATTAAGAGTTTATAGACAGTTTTAATTTATTTTATAATTTAATTTTTCTTAATGTTTTTCACATTTATTTTTACCACCCGCAGCATGTTACTCATTTATAATTTACGGCATTCTCAAACACCTCGCATTCCCTAAATTATCTAACAAGCTATCCATGTGAGGAAGAGGATAAGCGTCCTTCTTGGTAATTTTGTTTAACAAACGGTAATCAATGCAAAATCGAATCGAATTATTCCTTTTGGGAACAATGACTGGGCAGCTACTCCAGGGGCTCACAGAAGATTCTATAATCCCGTCGGCTAACATCCGATCAATTTCGGCGTGTGCTGCCGCTAACAGTCTTGGTGTGATGCGTCTGCTTTTCTGTTTTATTGGCGAGTGTCCTTGTACATCGATTCTATGCGGCGTAATCCGCGCTGGTCCGACGTTTCCACCGGTTGTGTCAAGGAATGGGTCTACTTTGATGCGCAAAAGGATCCTTTCCCCTTGCGATAGCTCTGCTAACCCATCGATAGCGGCAACCGCTAGGATCGAAGATGGATCCTTATTTTTGGGGTAGCAGGGATGAACAATTCCTTTCGGGATATACCAAGTCCGCTCAGCGAAATTAATTCGCGTCTGTAGACGTTCCATTATGTCCATTCCTAGGATGACATCGTAATTAAGAGCCTTAGAGACCCTTATCCGTGTGGCAATTTCTTCACCATCTATGGTGAACGTCAGCTCTACTTCTCCCATTATTTTATCGGTTTGCCCATTTGCAACTATCATGTAAGTCGAGCAAGGGGTTATGCGTGACTGAACCAATTCTGCTGGCCTTGGGCCTAAGAACGAAGCTAAAATACGCGCTTGGATTTCAATGTTTACATAGAGGCGGTTGTCCAAGTAGCCTACTGCTGCAGTTGCTTCCGGTGGAGGTGAGACGAAACCAGTTTTGACTAACACTGTCTCCGACTGGAGTGGTGAGCCTACCGAAGCTAACGCGCTACTGTTAACTGTCAACGATTCCTGTTTCTGAATTACTTGCTCTGTCTTTGGTGTTTCGACGCTACACTTCGGACATGTTTTAACCAGAACTCCCGGGTGACTACAACGAAAGCAGAGGATGCCTTGTCGGTACGTACATTCCCTCGCCCAATGCCCTCGCTTTTTGCATACCCAAAAAGTGTCCGGTGCGCCTCTAGTTTCAGTTGCGTGAGGCGTAGTTGATGACGAGGGTGGTTGCGTCTTTTGACTTCCTTCTTTATTGGTTTTTAGTTTCGATATTTGTTTTTCTTTTTCGCTCACTGTGGGTGTGCCGATCGAAGGGGCATCACTGCGACGTTTCGATAGGGTGAGTTCCTTCGATATCTCTTTTAACGCTGCTACACTTGGCTTGTCTTCTTCCTCTGTAGTGTTAATGACTACTGTCTTCACCCGCTTTTTCACCTTGCAAGCGAAGTTAGGGAAGAGAGATGCATCAGGAGGTGGTGGAGGCTGATAGGTCTTTTCCCTTTCTCTCCTGACCTCTTCTCTCTCTCCTATGATTTGCAGTTCTTCAAACGATCTGAATTGATATCTACGAATCGCACGATAAAGGGACGGATGCAAGTTTCAATATGCTCTCTCAAGTTGCGCTTCGAGAGACATTCTTGGTTCGACTTTATCTAACAATAATCTTAAGTTTGAAATAAACGACGAGATAGGTTCGCCACAATTCTCCTAACGATGGTTGAGCGAAAGACATTGATCTGGGATCAACTTGCGAACTACCATAAAAGTCTAAGGGATACGGGGGCTGTTCATAAGCGGGCCCATAAGCCATGGGTGGATAATATCCGTATGGTGGGTACATAGGCGGATAAGGCCATGGGTAACCCACGTTCGGAGGATCTACATCTACATTATTATTAGCTCCCGGAGGAGCTTGTCTCGCAAACGATGAACTGCTATTTTTACCAACAAAAGTTTTCGGAGTGCATCCTCTGGCATCTGTCATCTTCGACTGTTGTTGTCGACTTAACGATGGCTGTGAAGAATTTATTCCTTCTGATGTCAAGTTTTTTTCTACCACCCGAGTTTAAATTTCCTCGCCTGACGTAGGAATGGAACCGGGAATCTGACGAGTCGATTCTCCTTACTGGTTCGATTCCCATCGCGGAAGATTTACCTCGTGTTGCTGACTAGTTTCGATACAAGAAAATCTGTTTTGACCAACTGAAGTTTCGATATTCGACGAAGGGTGTCTTCTAAAGTGTACTTTCGTATTATTATTTTGCGAAGTTTCAATATTCGTAATACGAGAAGTTTCTATAGCGTGCGGTTGATGAAGGGGTCTGTGGTAGGTTTCGATAGGCTGAGTGATATGTGGATTCTGATAGAGGTGGTGTGAGTAGTGAAGAGTACTACTTAAAGTGGGCGCTGGAGGTGGAAGAAACAAACTTTCGTTCGGACGTGAGTACATTTTAAGTCCGCGCTTAAGGGGATATTTGTTGGAGCGTTAATAAATGATACTGCAAACAAACATACACTGTTAGAAAACTTCCATATATATATATAAATATACTGTGTTTACATTTTCAGTTTCCAAATATACACATTTACTCGCTGGATTACTATAATACTGACTACTAAAGTTGTGCTGGTCCGGCCCTTTTGGTCTTGCACCATACATCTGCGGTGCTGCTCGAGTGCTCATGACTGTACTTAGTTGGCTGGCTTTGGATGCCAAGCCAGCATATGTCGTTTCATACACTCGAGAAGGCCTCTCCCTTTCGTGCGTTAACATTATCCCGGACGTCACACTACTATGCACGATCGTTGATTCACAGGGTACCGCTGTTATTATCTGAGTGGGTTGTTCAGTATTTTCCCTCACTGTAGAGTTAAATACTACGTCTGACACGCTCGTCATTTCGCCCAGGTCTACTCCCGTAGCCTCGCCGGGTCATTGTCTTGCTCAATTTTCCACTGAGCTGCTCCAGCTCTAAACGTTCGTCTCAAATCGAATCTGACCAGTCTATCCACAAGGTCCACGGAACTTTCCTCTCTGCTTAATCTACTAGTCTTCAGTAATTGCGATATTTATCTCGATCGTACGATTTGAAGACGGTTTCCAAACGCACCTTCTCCGCTGCTATTTCAGCCAACCGGTTTTCTTCAGTGTTCAAATTCATTTCGACGATGAACTAACTAATTTGTTACCAAGAGAAAAAAAAGAAAGAAAAAAAAACAAACGAACAACTTATGAGCTACGACGAGAGAGATGAATCTCTCCACACGTTTAGTCGAGCGTGTGTTACTCAGGAAGCCACTAACCAAGTTCTCTCGGGAGCCCCTTGAGATTCTCGCAAGTTTGCGAATCTAATAAGAGCGCATCAAAGAAGAAAAAAAAATAGAAAAAAATATAAACTGACTGCCAGTTGCGATAGACAGCGATAATATTGCAAAGCAAAAAAAAAAGAAAAGAAAAACTACTACTTAAATCCCAACCAACAACGAAGAGTCGTGAGAAAAAAAAGAAACTACAAAAAAAATATATGTGATTTTAAGAGTACTAAAATCACCAACTAGAAAAGAAAAACATGTGAGACTAGCGAGATTCACCTGGTTGAGTAACAAAGTCTCAACAACAAATCTCTTTGTTACTCGTGGCGTCAGCTTCGTCTGTAACAATAAAAATGTAATTACTACTAGAACAAAAGGAAAAAAATGAAATTTTTCTACAACTCACAACGACTAAAGTGACTCCATGTGCACCGCGTGTTAATGGAAAAGAAAGTTATCGTCACTAACTTCCTAAACCCGCCAATAGCTAAACAACAACAAAAATATTCCAATTATTGCTAACAAAGTACCCCAAAGCAAAAATTTTCCGAGAGAGAAAAGGTACTAAAAAAAAAACAAAAATAAAAGCAACCATTAGCGAGAAAGGAAATGTCACACAAAAAAAAATCCAATAGATGGCAATCGAAAGCGTAAAAATAACAAGCAAAATAAAAGAGCGGAAAGTTTATTGCAGACCTATCGGGGAACGCGACAAAAAAATATAAATAAATAAACGGAAAGGAAGAAGAAAAAAATCTGTTGGTTACGATGTGTATTTCCCTCTGCGACAAGAGCTCCCCAAACGTAACAAAAAAAAAATGTTTGCAAGGGTGAGACAAAACAAAATGTTTCGTAAGGTTCAATACGCAAAAAAACTTTTTAAATAAATAATAAAAAAAAAAATTATTCTAAGCCGACAAAAAGTAGAGTATTTTATTACTCAAAATATTGTGCAAGTCTGGGAATATTAATGTTTGAATTATTATTTTTTTTTCACAAATGATGATCACTTTTCGTTTTTTGCTACGACAACGCAAAACTACAGTGCGTACAATATTATTTTAATATGTAGAATTTTAACATCCACGGAAAGAACGTAACGTTTAATGTACCATAGTACAGTAAATACTATTATATATATTTTTTAAAATGATTAACCGCAAAAAAAAAACAATAACTTGAATATGATTTGCAGAAATTTGTACAAAGAGAAAAAAATTACGTATTTAGTATCAACTCCTACAGAAAATGAAAATAATAATAATTAAAAAAAAAAGAAAAATTTTGTTTCGGTAATTTTATTAAATCAATGTCCTTGACTGCTAGATAAATTTCAACTATAATATAATATTCACCGTGATGTATTATATTCGAAAAGTATCGCCGCAACATAAACAAAACAGGTCTACGAGTTCTTCATATGCCTGCTGTGTTGACATATGATGTCAGCGAATAGTTTAAAAAATTTTCCGATTTTATTTGAAATTACAACTTACGAAAATTTATTTCGATCACTGCTTTTCTACGTTCCCTTTTTTTTTTCTTTTAAACCAACGATAATAATTTATTTAGAATTATTAAATCATTTACTTTAAATTGCTACATGTTAAACAAAGTGTGAACAACTATAAATTTATTAACACTAATAATCCGGGAAGGCCAATGTAATGATAATGTTAGAATATGAGATACATTTATGTCAGCGTGAGAGAGAAAATGCATGCGCAGCGCCATCACGCGAGTTTAGCGGTAAAACTATAGCGAGAGCGAGCGACCAAGCGGCAGCGCACTCGTTCGTCATCCTCCGCTGAGAGCGGTTGTAAGAAAGAGAAGTCGGGAGTAATAAAGTTGATTGTTATTGTTAAATTGTGTGCTTACTGTGTCCCACCTTCACCTCTAATAAATTGACATGGTAGCGGGGTTCGTGGTTTATTTTCAGTACGGTATTGTCTCTTGCGAGAGCAGTAACACACTTTAAATTCCACGAAAAAGAAAGGTGATTTTGAATTAAGCACGTGGTAAGTGCAAGAGCAAAGAAAGGCGCATGAGCGCAAAGACAGAGCTTCGAGAAGTAAAAAGTGAAAAGTTAAACGAAACTGAAAGTGAAGAAGAATTTTTTGAAATAGAAGATAAAGAGGTAACAAAGAAAATTCCTGTAGCAAACGAGATGGCGTCGGAAAAAAAGGATTCACGTTACAAGTATTTGACGGGATACACTACGACAAATGGAAGTACAAATTAAAGCTGTTCTTGGAATTCAAAGAATGCAATGAAGTTATAGAAAGTAATGAAAGACCGACGACAATAAGTGAGGCCGACTGGAAGAAGAAAGAGATACAAGCCAAAAATTATATAGTGAACAGTATGACAAATACACAATTGGAATTAGTTATTTCCGAAAAAAATGCTAAAAAATGGTTGATAAACTGGACGAAAATTACTTAGTTAAAAGTAGTGCTGTGAAATTTTTGTATAAAAGAAGCTGCTCGATTTAAAAATGAAAGAAAGTGAGAACCCGACAGACTTTTATAATAACTTTGAAAGATTAGTGAACGAATTAAAAAATGCTGGAGAAAATGTGACGAAAGAAGATAAATTGAATTATTTTTTAGTAACGCTACCAGAAAGTATGTCACACATGGTTGATATTGTGGATGTATTAGCTGAAAAAGACAAAACAGTGGAATTTGTAAAGTCAAAATTGGAATTCGAATTTAAGAAAAACATGGTGAAAGTGAAAATTCCAGATCAAACGCGTTTACGTTTGAGAAAAGAAAAGAGGACAAAAAGACATGTTATGTATATGGAAATACAGGGCATATACAGTACGATTGCCCGAAGAAAAACAATTCGTGGAATCAAGGAACGCCGCAGCAAGAAGGCGGCAGAGAAAGCCGTGCGCCATAGAGAGGAGGCGGCAACGGCAGAGGCTACACACAGCAGAGAGGAACGAGTTCCAACTGGCGTGGAAGGACAACGCGGCCGAGGCGCGCGAGGCAGTGATGACAACGATTGGCTCGCGTGAGCTCGCACGGTGCACCTCGCAGTTCGCGCTTGCTCAAATATTTCCAAGCCTAAGTCGATATTTCTTAGTTTTTTGTTAATTTCTGCTTTGCATGTGTTCTTTTGTATAATAATTTTTCATCACTAGCTTTATTATTTATATATAATTTATTTTAACATCTAGTTTTAAGTCTGTCTTCTCAACCTAATCTAACCTTGGCGGCCACCGGTCGCCTTGCTTCCTCTCCCGCCAATTCCATTTCCAAACTTCCTGCAACTGCCTCTCTAGCATCTCTCGGTGGGGCTATGCCCCAGGTCTCAAAAGACCTCAAAGAGCATTTCCTTAAATCAAAGAAAGATCTTTCAGATCTCTCTTCAAAAGAGAAAATGTCTAAGAGAAGGGGCAGAGGCAGGAAAAAGGACAGAGGCGGGAAGAAGAACGAGAACAACGGCATTTTTGAGGACTCAAGTTCTGTTTCCTCTCATTCGAGTTCTCGCTCTCATTCACGCTCTCGCTCTCGCCATCGCTCTTCATCCAAAAACCAGCATCCTGATAAAAAAGAAGAAAAAAAAGATGAGCGCACCTCAAACACTCCTGCTGACCTCACACACCCTTCCACCTCATCCCTCCCTCAGAATACAAAAAACACCCTCCTTACTTCCCTTTATGAAGAATCTTTCCCTCAGAACTCCCCCAATCCCAACTTATCTCTCACTTCTCACAGCCACTCTAACAATCATAATCTTTCAAATAAGAGCCTACTCTTCATCGATGCTGGACAGCCCTCATCTTCGCAGCCCCCTCAACTCTCAAGCACTACGGACTCATTTTCTTCTGAAACCCAAGCCTCCTAGAACACTGTAGAAGCTGCATTAATCTGTAATACAACTACAATTACTAACACCAAGCGTCAAAGAGACGCAGACTCAGATCTCTCTCTCTCCAAAAAACCAACATTCGCTGAGACTATCAAACCTGTTCTCTACAACAGCAGCATAGAAGGCCCTTACAGAGTCTTCATCGAAACTGCAGACATTGCAGAAAGACCTGGAAATCTTCATCCTACAGCAGTAGGGCGCATTATCGCCCCCCTCGTACAAGGTAATATCCTCTCCCTTTCTTCTTCAGGTGCACACAAGGTCACCGTAACCCTTAATGATAGAATCGCTGCAAACAAGCTTCTCAATAATCTATGCTTTATGCAATCCAACCTCTCCAAGCTTCTATTCCAGCTCACAAGCTAAACAGACAAGCCATCATAAGGGATGTACCATTGAAATTTTTCAGAAATTGTTCAGAAGAAGGGATTCTCACCTTCCTAGAGTCCTCCGTACCCATCCTCGGAGCCAGAAGGCTCAATAGAAAAGTCATCTTTAAAGAAGCCTCCAATAAAGCAGAACTAGTCCCTACTCGTACCATCCTATTAACCTTTAACGGCCAATCACTTCCTCCTGTCGTTTCCCTTTTTCTAGTTAGATATAACCTTGAAGTCTATATTCCCCCTACTAATATGTGCTTCAAATGCTTTAGGTACGGTCATCTTCAATCGCTGTGTCGTAGCAAGACAGCCCTCTGCATGAGATGCGGAGACCCCTCTCATACTGAGCCTGACACGTGCCCCAACATCAGCAAACAGCCAAAGTGCATCAACTGCCAAGGGTCGCATCTACCTAGTGATAAGGCATGCCCGGAGCTTTTATTTCAAAAGAAGGTTCGTTCCTATGCAGCTATGCACAACACCTCACTGCACGAGGCATGTATTATTCTTCGAAGATCAGAACCTCCATCCCACGTTCTCCGGTCAAACTTTGGAGTGAGGCCAAGACACAGCACAATCCCCTATTGTACATCCACCCAACGTCAGTGCCTTCCCACCGCCCTCTCACCTCGATGTTTCCAACTTCTCGCAACCTCTGCCACCTACGAATGCCCCAACAGATAAAATGCTGTACTCAGCCAGAGTTTCAAGCTCCAAATCTTCTTCTTCCTCCCTACTCCAAACTCCCACACCTCACGTTCTCCGTGAAACTCCAACTCCTAGCGGCTCTTCCTCAGCACGATCACAACCTTCTTCTCTCTCTCTCCACAAAATACCCGATTTCTTCAAAACCAATCCCACGCTCACAAGCACAACCTCAACCATAACCTACGTCAATCCCTTCCTGCCTCTCCCCTCAGTTCCTCATCTCCCACACCCACTCCTCCATTCCCTCCTCCTTCACCCTTCTATCCTCTCTTTTCTGACACGCACCCTCTCCATAGTGTTATCCTTATGGTCAAAGAAATCCTACAGCGTTGCATTCTACCCCTACTCGCACCATCTAGCCATCCTAACCTTCTCCTCCCTGTCTTTTCATACCTTGACAACCTAACCTCCTCTCGAATGAATAATGGCTCCTGTTAATAACTCCAATAACCTTCTCCGCATCCTTCAATGGAATTGCCTCTCCTTTTCCCAACGTAAAGGTCAATTAACCCAAATCTCCCATCACTACGACGTCATTATCCTACTCGAAACCAAACTCTCCCCCAAAAACCACCCCTCCTTTCCCGACTTTGTCATGGTTAGAAGGGACCGTCTAGAAAGCGGAGGAGGAGGCATAGCCATTCTTATTCGAAAAGACATTCCCTTCAGAATCATAGACACTGTATTTCATGCTCCTTTGGCCCTGGAAACTCTGGCTATCTCCGCCTCTTCAGCGCAAGGCGAAATACTTATCGTTGCCGTCTACCAGCCTCCTTCTTCTAACTTCGACACGTCCTACTGGCAACGCTTCATTAACTCTCTTTCACTATTTAACGTTATCTTCATCGGTGGTGACTTTAATTGCCACAACCCTATCTGGGGTAGTTCTCACACCTACCGTGTAGGCCAACAAATACCCCTTTTCTTCCTTGACAACAGCTTCCTTCTTCTTAACAACGGTTCACCAACTTTCCTCAATAAATCGAACCCCGGCAGCTACTCCAACATAGACCTCTCGTTCGTCTCTCCACAACTTTTCTCTATCTCCAGTTGGAAAGCTCTGGACGTCAACTACCTCAGTGATCACTTCCCCATATCCGTTTCCATAGGCATCCCCCCAGTGCGCACCTCAACCACCCCACTCCGCTTTAACCTCAGAAAAGCCACTAAGCTTCAATGGTCGGAATTCACCAAAGAATTGTCTTTCTTCTACCATTTTAAAAGCCGCGCAAACTCTATCCGACAAACTAAACCCTAAACCACGAACCTTTTCTCGCAAACACCCTCCGGCTCCCCTGTGGTGGAACGAGGAGTGCGCCGCCGCAAACGACAAAAGAAAAGAAGCACTTAAACTTTTTAGACGCGATCCTAACAGCTACGAAATCTTAATAACAATTGAAAGAAATGCCAAACAGATTTTCCAAAAGAATAAAATAGCTTCATTTAAAGAATTTTGAGTCAATCTAACCCCTTTCACCTCATCAACAACACTCTGGAACACAGTGAAAAGATTCAGACATAGAGCTTTTGCCGCCGAAGCAGCGCCCTCCAATCTCCGCACGATTGAAATTCACCGCCAACTCATACCCACTATCTGCCCTCCCTCCTGCTTTTACCCAAATTTCCCCTCCTCTTTTAACCCAACCCAACCCAACCCATCACCTGAAACCTCAACCCAACGCTCTTTTCCAAAGCCTTCACCAACACCGAACTAGAAGCAGTCCTATCTAAAAACCGCGCTAAAACTAAATCTTCTTGATACTATGCATGATGCACTACTCACTACCTTCAACGATATCCTATCCTGCGGTGAATTTCCAAAATCTGGGAATGAATTCCTTGTATTCTTCATCCCGAAAGGCCCTCCTGACAAATTCCGCCCTATCTCCCGGACCCAATCCCTTCTCAAGCTGCTAGAGAGACTGCTTCATAGCAGACTTATCTGGTGGCTCGAACTCAACCTTTTCCTTCCCAGCACTCAGTATGGATTCCGTAAAAACAAATCCTGCACAGACAACCTATCAATCCTCACAACTTCAATATACAAAACCTTCTCAAAAAACGGCTTCCTTGCAGCCCTCTACCTCGACGTTAAAGGGGCCTTCGATGGGGTTGATCCGGGGCTACTGGCCCACGCTCTTCGCGACCTCGGACTCCCTCAAAACGTCTGCAAGTTCTTTTACAATCATACCTCGAATCGCTCAGTCTACTTTATAGGCTAGTGCAATTACAATTTTGAACGAAAAAAATTTTTAGGAGGAAACGACCAGTGGGAACTTTTAGTTTAGGGTATAAATAAGAAAAAAAAAATAAATTAAGCAGCAGACGAGTGGAAATGGTCAAATGGAGGTAGTTTTTACGGGTTGAAAATGAATTTTTACGATTTTCGGCGAAAAATGACCTCCTAGCGGAAAACGTTCAATACAAAAGTTGTAGATAATAAAAAAATGAAAAATTTTTATATAGAAGATTTTTTCACACAACCTCAAATTTTAGGACAAAATCGCGAAAAACCGATTTTTTCGTTTTTATTTTTTTTCTCTCGCAAAAAAAATACAATTTCCATGAAACTTGGTAAAAGTATATTTTTGAATTTTTCAAAAAATTTTCAAAATTTTTCAGGAAAAACTTTATTGGTGTTTTTTTCGATTTTCATACTCTGCCCGCCTTCATTTTAACCGTCAGAATCTCCACTTTAAAATGGTCTATCTATGTTTATCGTTTATTTTTTATTAAACCGCTTAAAAATGAGAAAAACCAAAAAAACGACTTTTCCGATCACGAATTTTTCAATATTCTATATGATTTACAATTTTTTAATTATTTAAGTAAATAATACCTTAAATTTTAAAACAATAATATGTTGTATTATTTATTTTTTATGATAATGAAATAATACACCGAATAAAATAATTTAACTACATAATAATTAATGTATAACAATTTATTTTTTCATTACAAATTAAAATTAGTTTTATTTTAGATAAAAAAAAATTACAAAATGTTTTAAAAAATATTTATTTATAGTAATTTTAATTATTTTTTATGCATCTTCATCAACACAACTTTCACTATCTGAAGGATTTAAATCACCATCGACTTCGAGTTCTCTATTTTCATCACGTCGAATTGATAGTTCTTCAGCAATACGTTCTGCGTCACTTTCGTTTTCAAACGTAATTTCCTCTCTATTTGAACAGTTTTCGTGTCAATTAATGCACAAATTAGTGCATTTTAAGCACTGTTTTCGGCAGCCACATCTTTGGTTACAACCAGTTTCGTAGCTGCAGCTAATACTTTTCAATAATGTGTCTGGAATCAGTTGTATATCATCTGATATAAATGTAGGCACAAGTCTACCTGTACGTTCGCTCCATCCCCATTGCTTAGCTTTGCTATTGTCCTGCTCGTTGAAAAAACTAAGCCATGTTTGCAATTGATAATAGACTCTATATGAGTATTGGGTAGCTGCTCCTTCCGTTGGTGGAAGTTTTTCTAATTTGAAACTTGATTTGTTTATTGCATTTTTATATAATTCAAATCTTAACGTATTCAACGGCACATCAGATTTTTTTTTTATTTTGATAAATACCCGCTATTAATTGACAACCATTCTTTGCAATGCTTGCTTGATCTGCATCTTTTTCGAAGAAAAGACTAGCTAAGTTTAATAAATTTTTTTGTTAGTAAAGATTTAACTATTGTTTTTTTCCCTTTGCCAGCTAAACCAGAAATTGAATCACAACCGGAACAGGCGTGAATAAATGCAATTATATTTGTGTAAGATTCGTGTACAGAACAATTAGACGAATAAAATTCATCCTTTTGATTTCCGGAGCCTGGCTTGTGGAAAAAAATACGAAGACCATTTGAATTTAGTTGGTGCAAGAGTATTAGTAAATCAATATCTTGACCTACGACGATGACAGTTTTATCATCTTGTTTTGCTACTTGTATTGCTGTGTTTATAATTAAAGCATCGGCATCTTCGGCAGCTTGTTTGCAGATAAAACCCTCTGATTCCAATTTATGCGATATAGTTTTTATTAGCTTGTCCTTATTGCTTTCATTGGACAAAAACTGTTCTTGCGTAAATGATATTTTACTTGTTTGTTGATATTGAAATGTAGGGATGATTGCGGATTTTTTTCGACGTGAACGTTCCATTTGCTTTGTGCCCACGGAAGTAGAAGTAGTAGCTGCTGTTACTGTTGTAGTTTGATTTGCATACGAGTATCCATCGAACTCTATTAAACTATTAGCTGCATAATGGCTGTTTACATAATTAAAATATTTATTCGTGATTTCTTCAATAGTGTCATTCTTTTTCCAAATGACTTTATGCAACAAGAACCCACTGTCAACTACATGTGAAACATTGTCACAGAATGGCACAGCAGCAATAGTTGTGAATTCACTGTAAAGCTCTGACTTTTTGTTTTTTCGT
>JAWWEQ010049805.1:0-12770 GCA_035583055.1 Torymus tubicola
AGCAAAAATTATCCAATGGTCTTGAAATTTGGATCAGAGATAGCTTTTTTATAGCTTCGAACCGACTTCGTTGCCTATCAAAATCGGTTCATTTATAATGAAGATGTTTCAGGTTTAAAATTTTTTTCTTACATTCTTGAATTGCGGTTTCTCAGAAGATTGTTGATTTATCGACTTGAAATCTTAACATCTTATTAGACATGTTTGGGGCAGTATTCGGCTAAAATTTCAAGTGATTATCTTCATTTATTAAAGAGAAAAAAATCATTTTAGAAAAAATTTTAGTCTTTCGTTGTCGCACGATAATAAGAACAAAAATTATCCAATGGTCTTGAAATTTGGATCAGAGATAGCATTTTTATATCGTCGAACGAAGTTCATTGCCTATCAAAATGGCTTCATTTGTAATACAGATATTTGTGGTTAAAAATCTTTGTCTTACATTTTTGAATTGCGGTTTCTCAGAGAATTGTTGATTTATCGACTTGAAATTTTAACCACTTATTACACATGTCTGAGGCAATATACGGCTAAAATTTCAAGTGATTATCTCCATTTATTTCAGAGAAAAAATCGTTTTAGAAAAAATTTTAGTTTCCGTTGTCGCACGATAATAAGAGCAAAAATTATCCAATCATCTTGAAATTTGGATCAGAGATAGCTTTTTTATACCTTCGAACCGAGTTCGTTGCCTATCAAAATCGGTTCATTTATAATGAAGATGTTTCAGGTTTAAAATTTTTTTCTTACATTCTTGAATTGCGGTTTCTCAGAAGATTGTTGATTTATCGACTTGAAATTTTAACCACTTATTACACATGTCTGGGGCAATATTCGGCTAAAATTTCAAGTGATTATCTTTATTTGCTTCAGAGAAAAAATCATTTTAGAAAAAATGTTAGTCTTTCGTTGTCGCACGATAACAATTGCAAAAATTATCCAATCGTCTTGAAATTGGGATCAGAGATAGCTTTTTTATATCTTCGAACAAAGTTCGTTGCCTAACAAAATCTGTTCACTTATAATAAAGATGTTTGAGGTTTAAAGTTTTTTTCTTACATTCTTGAATTGCGGTTTCTCAGAGAATTGTTGATTTATCGACTTGAAATTTTAACCACTTATTACACATGTCTGGGGCAATATTCAGTTCAAATTTCAAGTGATTATCTCCATTTATTTCAGATAAAATCGTTTTAGAAAGAATTTTAGTTTCCGTTGTCGCACGATAATAAGAGCAAAAATTATCCAATGGTCTTGAAATTTGGATCAGAGATAGCTTTTTTATATCTTCGAACCAAGTTCCTTGCCTATCAAAATCGGTTCATTTATAATGAAGATGTTTCAGGTTTAAAATTTTTTTCTTACATTCTTGAATTGCGGTTTCTCAGAAGATTGTTGATTTATCGACTTGAAATTTTAACCACTTATTACACATGTCTGGGGCAATATTCGGCTAAAATTTCAAGTGATTATCTTTATTTGCTTCAGAGAAAAAATCATTTTAGAAAAAATGTTAGTCTTTCGTTGTCGCACGATAACAATTGCAAAAATTATCCAATCGTCTTGAAATTGGGATCAGAGATAGCTTTTTTATATCTTCGAACAAAGTTCGTTGCCTAACAAAATCTGTTCTCTTAAAATAAAGATGTTTGAGGTTTAAAGTTTTTTTCTTACATTCTTGAATTGCGGTTTCTCAGAGAATTGTTAATTTAGCGACTTGAAATTTTAACCACTTATTACGCATGTCTGGGGCAATATTCGGTTCAAATTTCAAGTGATTATCTTCATTTATTTGAGAGAAAAAATCATTTTAGAAAAAATTTTAGTTTCCGTTGTCGCACGATCATAAGAGCAAAAATTATCCAATCATCTTGAAATTTGGATCAGAGATAGCTTTTTTATAGCTTCGAACCCAGTTCTTTGCCTAACAAAATCGGTTCATTTATAATGAAGATGTCTCACGCTTAAAATTTTTTTCTTACAATTTAAATTGCGGTTTCTCAGAAAATTGTTGATTTATCGACTTGAAATCTTAACCTCTTATTAGACATGTTTGGGGCAATACTCGGCTAAAATTTCAAGTGATTATCTTCATTTATTTCAGAGAAAAAATCATTTTAGAAAAAATTTTAGTTTCCGTTGTCGCACGATAATAAGAGCAAAAATTATCTAATGGTCTTGAAATTTGGATCAGAGATATCTTTTTTATATCTTCGAACCAATTTCGTTGCCTATCAAAATCGGTTCATTTATAATGAAGATGTTTCAGGTTTAAAATTTTTTTCTTACATTCTTGAATTGCGGTTTCTCAGAAGATTGTTGATTTACCGACTTGAAATCTTAACCTCTTATTAGACATGTTTGGGGCAATACTCGGCTAAAATTTCAAGTGATTATCTTCATTTATTTCAGAGAAAAAATCATTTTAGAAAAAATTTTAGTTTCCGTTGTCGCACGATAATAAGAGCAAAAATTATCTAATGGTCTTGAAATTTGGATCAGAGATAGCTTTTTTATACCTTCGAACCGAGTTCGTTGCCTAACAAAATTAGTTCATTTATAATGAAGATGTCTGACGCCAAAAATTTTTTTCTTACAATTTAAATTGCGGGTTCTCAGAAAATTGTTGATTTATCGACTTGAAATTTTAACCTCTTATTAGACATGTTTGGGGCAATATTCGGCTAAAATTTCAAGTGCTTATCTTCATTTATTTCAGAGAAAAAAATTATTTTAAAAAAAATTTTAGTCTTTCGTTACCGCACGATAATAAGAGCAAAAATTATCCAATGGTCTTGAAATTTGGATCAGAGATAGCTTTTTTATATCGTCGAACCAAGTTCATTGCCTATCAAAATGGGTTCATTTATAATGAAGATGTCTGACGCTTAAAATCTTTTCTTACAATTTAAATTGCGGTTTCTCAGAAAATTGTTGATTTATCGACTTGAAATTTTAACCTCTTATTAGACATGTTTGGGGCAATATTCGGCTCAAATTTTAAGTGATTATCTTTATTTATTAAAGACAAAAAAATCATTTTAGAAAAAATTTTAGCTTTCGTTGTCGCACGATAACAATTGCCAAAATTATCCAATGGTCTTGAAATTTGGATCAGAGATAGCTTCTTTATATCTTCGAACCAAGTTCGTTGCCTATCATAATCGGTTCATTTATAATAAACATGGTTGAGGTTTAAAATTTTTTTTTTATATGTTTGAATTGCGGTTTCTCAGAGAATTGTTGATTTATCGACTTGAAATTTTAACCACTTATTACACGTGTCTGGGGCAATATTCGGCTAAAATTTCAAGTGATTATCTTCATTTATTTCAGAGAAAAAATAATTTTAGAAATAATTTTAGTTTCCGTTGTCGCACGATAATAAGAGCAAAAATTATCCAATCATCTTGAAATTTGGATCAGAGATAGCTTTTTTATACCTTCGAACCGAGTTCGTTGCCTAACAAAATTGGTTCATTTATAATGAAGATGTCTGACGCTTAAAATCTTTTCTTACAATTTAAATTGCGGTTTCTCAGAAAATTGTTGATTTATCGACTTGAAATTTTAACCTCTTATTAGACATGTTTGGGGCAATATTCGGCTCAAATTTCAAGTGATTATCTTTATTTATTAAAGAGAAAAAAATCATTTTAGAAAAAATTTTAGTCTTTCGTTGTCGCACGATAATAAGAGCAAAAATTATCCAATGGTTTTGAAATTTTGATCAGAGATAGCTTTTTTGTACCTTCGAACCCAGTTCATTCCCTAACAAATTCGGCACAATTATAATGAAGATGTCCGACGCTTAAAATTTTTTTCTTACAATTTAAAGTGCGGTTTCTCAGAAAATGTTGATTTATCGACTTGAAATTTTAACCTCTTATTAGACATGTTTGGGTCAATGTTCGGCTAAAATTTCAAGTGATTATCTTCATTTATTAAAGAGAAAAAAATCATTTTAGAAAAAATTTTAGCTTTCGTTGTCGCACGATAACAATTGCAAAAATTATCCAATGGTCTTGAAATTTGGATCAGAGATAGCTTCTTTATATCTTCGAACCAAGTTCGTTGCCTATCAAAATCGGTTCATTTATAATAAAGATGGTTGAGGTTTAAAATTTTTTTTTTATATGTTTGAATTGCGGTTTCTCAGAGAATTGTTGATTTATCGACTTTAAATTTTAACCACTTATTAGACATGTTTGGAGCAATATTCGGCTAAAATTTCAAGTGATTATCTTCATTTATTTCAGAGAAAAAAATTATTTTAGAAATAATTTTAGTCTTTGTCGTACGATAATAAGAGCAAAAATTATCCAATGGTCTTGAAATTTCGATCAGAGATAGCTTTTTTATACCGTCGAACCCAGTTCGTTCCCTAACAAATTCGGTTCATTTATAATGAAGATGTCTGACGCTTAAAATTTTTTTCTTACAATTTAAATTGCGATTTCTCAGAAAATTGTTGATTTATCGACTTGAAATCTTAACATCTTATTAGACATGTTTGGGGCAATATTCGGCTAAAATTTCAAGTGATTATCTTCATTTATTTCAGAGAAAAAAATCATTTTAGAAAAAATTTTAGCTTTCGTTGTCGCACGATAACAATTGCAAAAATTATCCAGTCATCTTGAAATTTGGATCAGAGATAGCTTTTTTATACCTTCGAACCCAGTTCGTTCCCTAACAAAATCGGTTCATTTATAATGAAGATGTCTGACGCTTAAAATTTTTTTCTTACAATTTAAATTGCAGTTTCTCAGAAAATTGTTGATTTATCGACTTGAAATTTTAACCTCTTATTAGACATGTCTGGGGCAATATTCGGCTAAAATTTCACGTGATTATCTTTATTTGCTTCAGAGAAAAAAATTATATTAGAAAAAATTTTAGTTTTTGTTGTCGCACGACCACAATTGCAACAATTATCCAAACGTCTTGAAATTTAGATCAGAGATAGCTTTTTTATAGCTTCGAACTGACTTCGTTGCCTAAAAAAATCGGTTCTTTTATAATGAAGATATTTGAGGTTAAAAATTTTTTTCTTACATGTTTGAATTGCGGTTTCTCAGAGAATTGTTGACTTATCGACTTGAAATTTTAACCACTTATTAGACATGCTTGGGGCAATATTCGGCTAAAATTTCAAGTGATTATCTGAATTTATTTCAGAGAAAAAAATCATTTTAGAAAAAATTTTAGTTTCCGTTTTCGCACGATAATAAGAGCAAAAATTATCCAATCATCTTGAAATGTGGATCAGAGATAGCTTTTTTATACCTTCGAACCGAGTTCGTTGCCTAACAAAATGGGTTCATTTATAATGAAGATGTCTGACGCTTGAAATTTTTTTCTTACAATTTAAATTGCGGTTTCTCAGAAAATTGTTGATTTATCGACTTGAAATTTTAACCTCTTATTAGACATGTTTTGGGGCAATATTCGGCTAAAATTTCAAGTGATTATCTTCATTTATTTCAGAGAAAAAAATTATTTTAGAAAAAATTTTAGTCTTTCGTTGTCGCACGATAATAAGTGCAAAAATTATCCAATGGTCTTGAAATTTGGATCAGAGATAGCTTTTTTATACCTTCGAAACGAGTTCGTTGCCTAACAAAATGGGTTCATATGTAATGAAGATGTTTGACGCTTAAAATGTCTTTCTTAAAATTTAAATTGCGGTTTCTCAGAGAATTGTTGATTTATCGACTTGAAATTTTAACCACTTATTACACATGTCTGGGGAAATATTCGGCTAAAATTTCAAGTGATTATCTTCATTTATTTCAGAGAAAAAATCATTTTAGAAAAAATTTTAATTTTCGTTGTCGCACGATAATAAGAGCAAAAATTATCCAATCGTCTTGAAATTGGGATCAGAGATAGCTTTTTATAGCTTCGTACCGAGTTCGTTGCCTAACAAAATCGGTTCATTTATAATGAAGATGTTTGACGCTTAAAATTTTTTTCTTACAATTTAAATTGCGGTTTCTCAGAGAATTGTTGATTTATCGACATGAAATTTTAACCACTTATTAGACATGTTTGGGGCAATATTCGGCTAAAATTTCAAGTGATTATCTTCATTTATTTCAGAAAAAAAAAAATTCTAGAAAAAATTTTAGTATTCGTTGTCGCACGATAACAATTGCAAACATTATCCAATCGTCTTGACATTGGGATCAGAGATATCTTTGTATATCTCCGAACCAAGTTCGTTGCCTAACAAAATCTGTTCACTTATAATAAAGATATTTGAGTTTAAAAATTTTTTTCTTACATTTTTGAATTGCGGTTTCTCAGAGAATTGTTGATTTATCGACTTGAAATTTTAACCACGTATTAGACATGTTTGGAGCAATATTCGGCTAAAATTTCAAGTGATTATTGTCAATTATTTGAGAGAAAAAAATTATTTTAGATAAAATTTTTGTTTTCGTTGTCGCAACATAATAAGAGCAAAAATTATCCAATGGTCTTGAAATTCGGATCAGAGATAGTTTTTTTATAGCATCAAACCGAGTTCGTTGCCTAACAAATCGGTTCATTTGTAATAAAGATATTTGAGGCTAAAAATTTTTTTCTTACAATTTAATTTTCGGTTTCTTAGAGAATTGTTTGATACCTTAATCATTAATAAACAAATTAATATATATATAGAATTTATTTATAGCCTCTACACGCGTTGTAGAAAATCCAAATTCGCATTCCCCGCGCACACACAAATTCAAATCTCCCGCGCCGCGCCCGCCTCTAGGCGTACTGTAGTTCGTGCGCCGGCCGCTACGCGGCGCGAACCCTTCTGCGCGCCTCCCGAAAGTGGTTCGACCGGCCCGAGGGGATATAGGCAGGTGCGTTCGGTCCCCTCGCGGGGCTTCGGTTACTCAACGTTTACATTTTACCTCCCGTGGACGGTCTCGGCAAATCATTTGCGGAGTTAATTGAGTTGAATAAAGTGCACCTTTTGTAAGCAATTAATTGTGTTTTATCATTAATTGCGACGGACCGGTCCTGGTCCTACCCCTAGCTATTTCTTCCTTCTCCTATTCTTCCTCTCGCGAAGCCCGTAAGAGCTATTCACGTAGCCCGGTGACATTTTTAGCGGGTTAGTCTTTCACGGGACTAACCCCGTTCCCCAAACAAAAGCACTGACTGACCACGATACGCCGACAGACGGGTCACCTTTTCCCTCCCTATAGAGCGGGACCTCCCTTTGAGGAGGACCCCTCTCGCTCCTCGAGAGCCAAGCGAGGCGGGCTTTCTCCCGCCTAGACTCGCTCCAAGAGTCCACGTAGAGGGGTCCGTGCTGTGTCCGCCCTCTTCGCTACTGGAAGCCAGAGCGGCATTAGCGAAATCTGCTCGCCTTCTTCACGATCAGCGTCGAGCCTCGCTCCGCCGACCGCTCCGCTTCTTCGACCAGCGCTCCGCGAGCTAGTCTGCTCGCCTAACTTACAATCGGTGTCGAGTCTCGCTCCGCTTCCTCGACCGGCGCTCCACGAGCTAGTCTGCTCGCTTAACTTACAATCGGCGTCGAGCCTCGCTCCGCTAACCGCTCCGCTTCTTCGACCAGCGCTCCGCGAGCTAGTCCGCTCACCTAACTTACAATCCGCGTCGAGCCTCGCTCCGCCATCCACTCCGCTTCGTCGACCGGCGCTCTGCGAGCTAGTCTCCTCGTCTAACTTCGAGCATCGCTGGCGCTCTACCGTAAGTTCCTTGCGTCAATCCCTCAAAATTGAGCGATCCGCTCTGCATCATGTTGATTTATCGACTTGAAATTATAACCACTTATTACACTTGTTTGGGGAAATATTCGGCTAAAATTTCAAGTGATTATCTTCATTTATTTCAGAGAAAAAAAATATTTTAGAAAAAATTTTCGTTTTTCGTTGTCGCACGATAACAATTGCAAAAATTATCCAACCGTCTTGAAATTTGGCACAGAGATAGCCTTTTTTATAGCTTCGAACCAAGTAAGTTGCCAAAAAAACGGTTCATTTCTACTGAAGATATTTAAGGTTAAAAATTTTTTCTTAAATTTTTGGATTGCATTTTCTCAGAGAATTATTGATTTGTTGACTTGAAATTTTAACCATTTATTGCACTGGTTAGTGGCAATATTCGGCTAAAATTTAAAATGATTATCTTTATTTTATTAAGAGAAAAAATATATTTTTTGAAAAAAGGGCATTTTTTCCCTCACTATACAAACAAAGATATTAATATTTATCGCAATTTCGTTGTCTAACTTTGAATATTACTCACCTATGGACAAAAAACTTTTACAGTCCACCAATTATTTTGTTATTAATAATTTGTAAATATTATATTCATAATTTTCTTATGAAAAAGACAATTATATGACTAATAAGAGATAAAGGAAACAATACTTATATAAATTTATTTAAAAATATTTAATATATTTACTATATTACCTTGAATAATTATAGGCTTTTTTCTAATACATTTTACAGAATTGATTTACAATATATTGATATAATTTTACATTTATTTATTAATTTCATCACGGTTTATGCTGTATATTTAATCTGAATTGTCGTTTTTTTAAATTGGTGGAATGTAAAAGTTTTTTTATCCATAGGTGAGTAATATACTAATTTGCAAGAAATGTAAGATATAAGACGCATCGGTTCAAAGTTAGATAATAAAATTGCAATAGATATTAATATCTTTGTTTGAAAAAAAAAGAAAAAAGGGTTTATTATTGAAATTTGTTAGCATTTTTTTGTGAAACATTTATTCTTAGAATTTCAATTGATTAAAAGGAATCGATAAATTAGATGTTATCACTAAGTTGGTTTCAGGGAACTATAGTAACAATGAATTGGCAGAAATTTTTAATATTAATAAATAACTTAATGATTATCTTAATTTTTTCATTAACCTTAGTAAAATTTAATGAATTTTTATTTATTGTAATAGGGATATCCCGCGCGAATAATACTTCGTGTATTCCTTTGTGTTATATACCCTTATTGTACAGTGCCTCCCTCTCTGCTCTCTTTTCACTATCCCACTCCTCTCTTTGTTTCGCCTCTTCTATGCCTCTCTATTCTCTGCTCTTCCGAGCTCGGTTGCGTCTACCTTCTTTGTTAGTCTATGACACTCGCCAAAACAAAATTTTGACCTCTCGATTCACCAGAGAATTGCCCATATATATATATATATATATATATATATATCGTCGAGTATAATTTTATGTAGCCATTTAAAAGTAGTGCATTACTTATAAAGAGATAATATAGAACGATAAAAAAAGGTGTTAACGTGTTAAAATGATTGTTCGAAGCCGCCAGAAATATCAATTCCTGTTATTAACAGCACCTACAAATAATAAAAACCTGACGAGAGGAAATTTATTCCATTGAATTGGGCCGTCTTGTATTGTCGTGATCTTCATAATGAGTTAGCGGGGATACGCTGTTACGGCATCACCACAAAAGAAAAAGGGAATCAGAGGTATACGTTTAACTATATCAATATTTCTCGTATCGCTGTTAAAAATATATAATTGCCGATATGTATGTATATATAAGTCATATAAAAATATAAATATTATTTTCAATAACCCGGGGGTGAGTGGAGGGTTTGAGTATTTCGAGTTAGAAAGTGTTCATAGTAAGCGCGAGTTATGTTGCAAGTCCCCGGAGGATGACCAAAAGGAGGTAAACTCACACACAGGTAACTTGTAAAGTAAAATAATCTAACAAAGATTAATTAGAATAATGATTTATTTCACGTCGTTACAGATTGGAAGCCCGACAGAGACTGACTCTCGCCGTCGCGAAAGCAGTGAGAGAAGTATATTCAATATGTATGCATCAGCATCTTCATTGTCTTCGAGCTCCTTGTGCAGCGCTTGGCATTTGTTTAGTCTGTTGCAGGTCGCATCCGGTGATAAGGCGCTAGGCGATAGAAGGTGCAAAGAGCCAGGAGGCTGAGTCATATAACTCGCGCACGTCCGACACTTAGTCGCCAAGCAAAGAATATACTCGCGGAGCACTTTCTCCTTAGCGCGTGCATCCGACGGGTAGATGCTTTGTGAGCGCATCCGACGCATAGAGTACGCCCTGAGCCGAGCGTATACCTGCACCAAACTTTCCCTATACGCGTGCATCAACTATAATGCAAATAGCATTATTTGTTTTAATTAGTTGAATTGCATATTAATTCTTTAAATTGATTTAGGTATTCAGAATTGATTTTTATATTCACAAACTCGTACCCTATAAACTCAATTAATTATATCGATAAAGAGAATAAAAGACAAAAAGATGAAACCGAAAACTTCTAATAGCCGTAAAGTTTAATCCCCGAATTTCCTTTAGAATTTTTACAAATATAAAGATAATTTTTCCACTTTTAAAATTCCTTTAAAATTTTAAAATTCCTTTTTATGTACTCTAAAATTAATAAAAATATTACCGTAATATCGTAATCTATATATGAGGCATTTCACGTGATACTTCCAAGCGCGGCGCGCGAGCTCCGAATCATGTTGTTTTTAACTTGTGTTTTAAGGCCTAAAATGTACCTTAAAAAAATTATGATGCAATGATTTCGATGTATTTTTTCCTCAACTTTCCAATGGTGCTATTAGTTTTCCAAAATTTTCTAAATTTGACCTTGAAAAAACATAAAGCGTGTTATATCTCAAAAACTATATTTTTAATATTTTTTTTACCTGCTAGATCGAAAGAGGAGGAAATTTTACATAGGAATAGACATTTTCTCCATAGGCGTTTTTTGATTTTTCCAAGATATTATTCAAGAAACACAAGGCGTTCGGCCAGCCGTGGCGCCTGGTTTGTGCGGATGTGGATTCGGCGCGCGACGTCATTTATCTATACATTAATTATTAATTTTATAACAACACCGATAAGTGGCTGCCAGTGGCATTTAGATGTCCTTAAGTTATTATGCAACATCTAGTGCTTATATACGAGTGCTATTCAGCGTTAAAGTATTCGTTTTTTTGACAATTATCGAAACAACGGTTTTCATATTATTCTGTGTTACTGTGATTCATCAATCTTCTTCAAGACAAAATTAATGCGATTCTTTTTCAATTGATCTGTGTTTTTGAAGACAAATATGAGTTTTTCTTCACAATGTGTTAGTTGGGGAGGTTTAAACACTCTCAAGACTTGTTAAATTTCGAGCGAAAATTTGTACTACCTGCAAAGTTTTATTGTATAAAAATCGTAAATAGGATGAATCTTCTCCGATACCAAATAATAGTTAAATCTAATTGTGAAGATGATGATCATAAAGCTGTCATGGTAGTTCTTGAGAATTTAAAAAATAAACTTTTTCAGATAAAATCAAAAGAGGAAAGAACATTATTACTTTCCCTCGTTCTTAGATTTTGGTCTGGTAAAGATTTAATGGAAAAATTAGGTTGTACGGAATGGGAAGCAAAAAAATACAAAAACAAACTACAGAGGGAAATATATTGACGGTACCATTAAAAAATAAAGACATAAAACTTCCCAGTAAAATTAAACTTTCTTATTTCAATAAAGCAAATTACTGGTGAACGCTTACACGTTCAAAAGAGATTACTTTTCGGTAATTTGAATGATATTTATATTTTACTTAAAACTGAATATCTAAATGTTAAGATAGGCTATATAAAGTTCACATAATTAGAACCACTCCACTATGTGCTGGCTGGAACTAGTGAAACACATAATGTATGTATATGCGTACATCATGAAAATGTGAAAATTATGTTAGACCCAATTAATAGTAGTTGACTACCCAACCTAAAGTAGTCAAGCAACAGATAAATGTTTCTTGGGTGACTGCTTGGATTGCGCAGCTAATTTTTCAAATCTTGAAGAAATAATAACAGAAAGTTTTATAAATCATGGCATTCATGAAATTAAACATGAATCATGTAAGCAAACGGATCCCTGCTCAATTACTCTTGATAGAGTACCAATTATTAACTTTCTCGTAACTATAAAAATAGATTAATTAAATTAAAAACTCACGATTTTTTAGCTAAAAAATCAGCGCTTTTTGTTAGAAAATTAAAAGAAAATCTTCAAGACGGAGAGATTACAATTTGTTTTGATTTTGCTGAAAATTACGCCTTTATTATACAAAATTCAGCTCAATCATTTCATTGGAATAATAATCAAGCGACTATATTTACAGTTATAGTGTATTATAGAGAAAATGATGAACTGATGAAAAGGGTAGCTATTATTTCTGACAACTTAAATCATGATACTGTTTCGGTATATGAATATCAAAAGATTATTATAAATTGTTTTAAATGTCATCACCAATTCAAAAAAGTTTATTATGTAACTGACGGAGCAGCACAAAATTTTAAAAACAACAGTAATTTTCATAATCTCCTTTATCATGGAAAAGATTTCAAAATAAAAGCTGAATGGCATTTTTTTGCCACTGTACAAGGCAAAAGTGGATACGATGGCATAGGTGAAAATTTGAAAAGAGGAGCCCGTAGAGCGAGTTTACAGCTCACAAGAGCCCACAAAATACTTACAGCGTTAAAATTAAAAGCTAGATTCGATAAAGTCAAAGCGATTCCAGGCACTATTTGAAATATCACGCTTTTGTTAAGTCTTGGATTTAGGGCATCCAAATATACATGAATTTTTTTATAAAAGCATCTGGTAATGATTCTGCTGTTTGATCTTTTAAACACACTAATATTACAAATTTTGATAATTGATCCTGTATGGATAAAATATATTTATTGTTAT